>JANRGW010013546.1:0-30972 GCA_024733675.1 Psilopsiagon aymara
CTCTTCTCCAGGCTGAACAGCCCCAACTTTCTCATCCTATCTTCATACGGGAGGTGCTCCAGTCCTCTGATCATCCTTGAGGGCCTCCTTTGGAATGGGTTGCTCAGGGAAGCTGTGAATGCTCTATCCCTGGCGGTGTTCAAGGCCGGGTTGGACATAGCCTTGGGTGGCATGGTTTAGTGGGAGGTAGGGTTTTGGAACTAGATGATCTTAAGGTCCTTTCCAACCCTAACTATTCTATGATTCTATGATTGTTTTAGAAGTTGTGTTTATTTCCTGTACTCACACATAATTCTGCTTCTCCTGTAGAATAGGTATTTTGCCTCATCTAAAAGGATGGCTCGCGAGTTTTTAGGGCAGTTAGTTCCTTAAAAGTATTAACTTCATAATCTCTGCAGAGATTGTGCCAGAGCTGTGTACGTTACTTTTATTAAACTGGTTGTTTCCTTAGGGACTGTAAGCACCTAGGACATCTGGAAAGGGTACCTAATTGAAAATACACTTCCTGATTAAAGGTTCTTATTATTACACAAGAATCTTAAGTGCAGTGTATGCTGAAGACAAACAAGGTTGTCATGAGGTTTGGTTGGGTTTTTGTGTGTGTGTGGTTTTTATGTGTTTGTTTGTTTTTAAATGTCTTTTAAGTATCTGAGCTGTGATAGGGCCTAGTTTCTCTGGGGATTATGAACTGCATTACTACAGCTGATTTGTCACAACACTGTCCATGATCATGCCAAGCAGATAGATCCTCAGTAATCTGTGCTGTATGTAACTGACTGCACAGCTGAGGCTATTCCCATACCTGTAGTCAGTGTACTGTGTACAGGTATCACAAATTATTTTGCATTTCCTTCACAGCGTTCTGTCAAAACACTTGTGGTACTGGATATTCTTTTTAAAGCAGCAGTTCATTTAGTTGTGGAAAACTGGTATCTTCGTAGCTGTAAAGATTGCAAATGCAGTACTCTTCAGGAACATGTGCTGGAGCTGGGAGAAAGAACCTAAATATAACGCAATGTATTTATTATTCAGTTCCATGATTTTTAATAGTTGTGCACTGATGACACCTTTAAACAGAACAGTCACACTCTCTAAAACCAAGTACACTATTTGCATATATTACTAATACCCAATAGCTTGTATGCATATGCTTTCTCAGTTTTTAGTTTAAGTCATGTTGATTTATGAAAGCGTACTGCATCTTTACTTTGAAGTGACAATGTACACACAGTACATGCAGAGATAACCAAGCTATTCTTAATCTCATCTGGGTAACAGTGAAAATGTAAACAGAGTTGCTTCTGCATAACCATATATATTTAGTTTTGGAACCATGTAAGGCAACTTCAGAGCTTCTGCTAACTGAGCTGGATAGATCATATTTGGCACTTGCAATCTTACTTTGTTTTGTACTTCACATTAGAGAACTGCAACATCTGTTAGAAAGAATATTGCCGTTATCTAGTCTTTATGCGCAGCCAGTGAGGTGTAGTAATATAGTGTCTAATTATTTTCACTTTGAAATTTAAGAGAGGGCAGCTGAAGGATTGTAAAGATGCTTTACCTACACCTTACAATGAGACAAAAGTGATCATAAAACCCTAACTAAACATAATTTCACAATTGTAAAGTTTTAGCATGCAAAAAGTAGCAAAAAGAGCTGAATTTTTCACCAAAGCTTTGATTAAGTCCTTTCAGGTTCTGCAAAGTTTTGCTTATATTTACAGTATTATTTACTGTAATTGTTTTGCTTTGAAACACTAAAACTGGACCTTTGAGTTGATGGAGGTGGGAGAGTGGACCCTATTAGATATAGACTCAAGCTGGAGCAAGAAGGGTATATGTGTTTTACACATCTGAATGGAATTTTAAATCCCAGGACAAGCCATTAATGAGATGAGGTGTTCTTTTTTGTTTTGAAAGACAGAATGGAGAAAGTCTTGGGTTGTTTGGGGTCTTTGTTGTTTTGTTGTTCTTGTTTGGTTGTTTTTTTGGGGTTCCTTTTCCCCTTTAACTTAGGTCTCCAACAATTGGATATGGGATGTTAGACTTGGTGAGCTATGCCTCACAGGGTGAGACTTTATGTTAAACCACTATGCTTATAACTTCCTAATTCCTTCTGTCAAGTTATTAATCCCTTCCACAGGGACCTTATTTTGAGCTTTACAGGAATCTAGGGAACGTAATTTAGTTTGAGAAACTGGACTGTGACTGACAGTGACTTGACAGTCACCTAAAAAGCATGTAAAAATGTGAACTTTGAGAACTGAGCATATTGCTTGACCCCAAGTTTCATTTCTCCCTCTTTGAATGACTATTTAGATATTGATATGCGTTCTGGGTTCAGCAGTAGCAGTCATTTTTCTCCTTCTTAGTAGCTGGTACAGCTCTGTGGTTTTGACTTTTGGCCTGGGAACAGTGCTGATAGCATCAATGCTTTTAGTTACGGCTTAGAATGTTTGCTTTGACCAAGGACTTTCTGAGTTTCATGCTTTGCAGGGAGGAGGGGAAGCCAGGAGGAAGCAGAAACACGACATCTGACCCAGACTGACCAAAGAGGTATTCCATACCGCAGCATGTCATACCCAGGATGTAAAAAGAGTTAATTTATAGCTCGGTCGTAGGGTGGTGAGCAGTTGTATCCTCTTCGCTTGTATTTCCCTGGTCATTATTATTATTGGTGGTAACAGTAGTGATTTGTGTTGTACCTTAGTTACTGAACTGTTCTTATCTCAACCTATGGGAGTTAAATTCTTTTGATTCTTCTCCCCATTTCCCCCCACCTCAGAGTGGGGGGGAAGAAAGAGTGGGGAGTGAGTGAGCAAACTGCGTGATTTACGGTTTAAACCATGACAATATGAAGCTCAGCAGAGTACTATTGGTAGCTTTTGTCTCCCATGGATCCACAGAAATTTAGTTCTTTTCTATATTATAAAATATTGGCTTGTGGAGCAGAAGAGTTTTGTTCCTGTTGCTCCTGTAAATCTTCTTGTAAACTGATGATTCTGAAACAGTAGTGTTACTGAAAAATATTCTAGGAAGTATTTTCCTATAAAATACACTGCATTCAAAGTTGTAACAAAATGAAATTTAAATTTTGTGTTTCCTGTTGTGCTATTGATACACAAATAAACACTATTATTTATTTTATATCAATAAATGCACATGGTTTTCCTAAAAAGATATAAATAAATAATTCTCACCAGTTTTACAGTTCTCACTACCTTCTATGGTTCTAATAATAAGCTGAAACTTTGAATTAGGCAAAAGTGAGAAACTTTCTTGATACATTCTCTTCCAATATAGTGACCCTCAATGACTTCATGAATGCAATATCACTACACCTGAATAATGCATATGTTACACCTTAGAAAATAGAACTGCATAGAACAGTATTAGTATCACATACTTCAATTGAAATCACTTTAAATTATACTGACATTTAATTAAGTAGTTATTCTTAGGATATGAAATAATTATGTAATTCAAAATACTTAATTTATATAGTACTTGAATAAAACATCTCCTTCCCCATCCTTTTCAAGAGTGCTGCAAATAACAGGGATCTGTAGGAAAGATTCATATATCAAAAAATTCTATATTTTGTGATCAAAAAGTTTGGTTTTGATTTTTTGTAAAAAAAAGAACAAACTTAAAGGCATTAGACGCTGAGCCGCTGATCAACTCTCTTTGTGCGGCCATCCTGCCAATTCTTTATGCGCTGAGTGGTCCATCCATTAAATTTAAGTCTTTCCAGTTTAAAGACAAGGATGTCATGCAGGACATTCCTCTTATTGCGGACTGGTTTGCCAGATGATATTTAAAAGGTGTACTAGCATTTGTCTAGCACATAAGGCCTGCTGGTGTCATGTCTATTACTTAGGGGGAAGTCAGACGAAGACTTAACTAGTGATCAGTCTGATCTCCCAACTGCATCTCCAAATGGATTTTCAGTGTGCATGTTCCAAGCAAAGTTTAAAAAGATCAGTACACAACCTGTGAACTGCGCAAGCAGCAATTTCTATAAACCTGCTGTGAACACTAAACCGGCTGTCACCACCTCTCCACATGCTGCGGAGCGGTAGGATTTGGACACTCCTTTCCACCAGCAGCTCAGACCCCTTGATATGATTGCACTGCATCATTTACTTGCATTTCAAACATCCATTTGCAGTTCCCCAAACAGCTTTGAAAGCAGTTCAGAATAACTGTGAGTATGGTGCATAAAAGCATTCTGAAAAGAATGATCGTTTTTATGAACTCTCATATATGGTACAGATGAAAGGCAGACTTGCGAGAAAAGACAACACAAGAGAAGATAGATAACATTGTGTAACCCTATGCTCTGAAGTTGTACAGGATTTTATTTAGCTTTATGGTAATTAATAGTAACTAGATAGCCCAGTAAGTCCAAACTTTGCAGAACACTTGGAAACTTACATGGATTTGGGTTTGAGCATAAGAAATACACAGCAATTTTTTCCCTTTTTTTATTTCTTTTATTTATTTTTTTCTGTAGGAACAAAGGTACTTAGGAAAATTTCAATTTTTGCAAGAGTAATATGAGAACTAGAGAATGTGAGCAATTCTTATGTGCCACTTTTCATTTCCTTTAGTGAAAGCCTATTTAAGTTAGCTCGTACTTGTTTCTTATTTTAGAAGAAAACATCAAAAGAAAGACATTATTTTTAAGTAAGGTGAAATATGAAGTCTTCTCTATTTCATATTAAAACACTTCAATTTTTAGTGTCTATTTTTTGTCTGCTAATAAAAATAAACCACATTTTGCATTTTAATGAGACTGCTTTCAATTTATTAGCAACATTTCTGCATGTAATTAGTGTTGCTGAAACTAGTTGATCACTATAGTATATAGGAAGTGAATTATATTGCATTATATTACAGTGAAGTTTTATTCCTCTTCCAGAGGATAATATATGACAAGGTCAATTTTTTGACCCAGTCATCTTATGTTTATGTCCATTAGGATATATTTGACATGTTTCTACATTCTTACTATCAAAGATTAAAGTTGTTCAGCTAACCTTTCTGTGGGTATTTCGAATTGCAGAATTCAGGAACATTTCATCCAAATAAAAAACGTTCATAGTCACATGCAAGGTCAACAGAGGAAATAGAAACCCCATGAAAGCAATTCCCTCAGAAAGCCTGAACTCTGCTTACCAAAAAAAGCCTTGCTTCTACCCAGTCTGAGTATTATGCTTGGATTAAGCGTTATCATTTGGAACAGTGTACAGACTGAATCTAAGGGAAAGTCAAAGCATTCTGAGCTGGCTTGTTTCAACTGCACATCAGTTAACTCCTTAGCTATGCAAACATATAATGGAAAATTTAATAATTTTAGTAATTGATGACTGAAATGCAAAAATTAACACCACGCCTCCACCCTGCAACCCCAATGGTGTTATTGTACGAATTTACCAGGGAAATTCTGTAGAAGCAGGTTTAATTAAGTTATTCAGCTTGTCATTTGGCCTGAAAGAAACAATGCAGCATTAGTTTTCATAACGATAGTTCTCTTCTGAATTCACCTGTGTTTAAATGTGCCTCTGGGCCTGCTGAAAAAAGGCCAATATCCTATTTAATATAGTAAGTGGTATCTGTGCCTAGGATGAAATTTACTTCTTGGCACAGTCAGCCAAAGGTCTCCCTACTGTTTAAATGGAATTAAGAGTTTATTCTGACATTGCACTGTATTAATCTTACCTTGGAGAAAACCTCTACACTGTCTTCATATTTCAGAAGTGGAATATATATTTTACTAAAAAAGCCTTGGGTGAGCTCTTTTAAGATTGTATTTCAGGATTTTTGCTTCCTTTCCAGATTGAAATAATTGGTCAAGCTAAATGAAATTAATCAGAAAACTCTTTTCTGTCTTGCAAAATACGTATTCAGTTAAAGAAGCTCAAAATACTCATAACATTTATGTTTGTGAGTACCTAGTAGCAGCTGCTCCATTGAATGAGTGTCCATACATAAGAATAAACAAATTATCATTGGATAGCAGCTTATTTTCTGTGTTTGCCGCTCCTGTATTCATATGTTATACTTAGAAAAAAAAAAAAAAATCCTTTATGGATATATTTGGAAGAAACAAAAAAATAAAAAAAATGGTCACTTTTCCAGTCTGTAATAGAGGAATTCAACTGATGGCTCCCTTCCATGCTGGTAAGACCTGCCAAAGTGACAGTTGATAAATGGCAATGGATATTATTGCTTTTGCATTTATTTGGTTTGCCCGTTTTCTAATGTGTGAAGGCCTTTGCTTATTTCTTTGCTGTGCTTAAGAAAACCATCAAAAACTGTGCCATGATACAGCTGTTTTGAAGAGGTTTTCGTCTGCAGCCAAATGAACAGGTCATCTTCTCTGTGGCCAACATCATGTTTGGCTGCTTGCTTGGGCCCTGGCTAAGGCGTATATTTTCTATTAAATTCACTGGCAAAGCAGAAGGCGTAAAACTCTCTTTTTTCCCCTTCTTCCACCGCAGCCTAGCTGAGGGCATGATACTGCTCACTCAGCCATGTGCACTCCAGCCTAGCATGGAATTGTCTCAGCTGGATGCCATTTCTTTGAACTGGTAAATAAAAGGCCGTATCGAGTCTGTAGCTTGAAAAACATACTTGCATATCTAGAAATACTTTCTAAGCCAATATAAACTACAGATTTTATCAAACAGGTTTATATAAAGTTCCTATAGCTGATAGAAGTGATAATGAGTACAGGTGGAGTATTGCATACTTGGCTAAATAAAATTTTAATGACTTTCAATCATATATACAGAGTAAAAGTAGGAGTTAGTTTAGTGGCTTGGCAAAGAAGAATCTGGAAGAAAATTGTTTTACCATTTAGTAGTCCTTTTGCAAAGCAAATACTGTCGCTATTGAGGTTATCTGCTCACTTACATTCAATATTTGTATTTAAGGAAGCTATTTGAAATAGCATACTATGGGGCAAAGAAATACACAAAAAGTGAATAACGGAATAAGTTTCTTTTGTGTCATAAGTATACAACATTAAGGACATTGCAATTTTTAGTCAGAAGAGTAAATTTACTTAGAAAAATGAAGAGCAAGCGAAAGTGATCATGAAAAAGAACCCACGTGACTTAAAGATTTGTTACGCAGAGATGTCATAACTTTGAAATGTACATACATGAGCATAAGAAAAAAGATGATAAAGGGAACTTGAACTTTAAAGTGAACTGCAGTGGGTGTAAGCAAACATGGCTCTCATGAATAGTTCTTTGGTGATTTCAAAGAGAGTTGATATCATGCACCTTGTATTTTATGTAGTGAAACATTTTGCCATGTAACAGATATAATGGGCATCTGGTGTGACAGTGTTGGATAGCAGCTGAAAACAAGCTGACACTAGAACTAAAAGGCAAAATAATCAGCTTATCTTGCTGCTCAAGCTTGTACAAGCATTTTTATTATGTTATGGACTGAAAATTCTTGTTTGCTTGTTTGTTTTCTCAATGAGAAATAGAGTGTGAAAAAAATAGAGTAGAAGCAATGCCAAATGCACAGGCTGTTCAGTCCTTGCAGTCACAGCTCATGCGGTCTCCAGGATTAGCTATACTTGCAGATTATGAAAGCCTGCTAAGTGCCACTAGATCATAGCACAATCCAGCTTGCTAACTACCATAATACTGTATAATAAAATAGGACTACTTGTCACAGTTTTTGAAATTATTTCTTTAGAAATGGTAGAAAAACTGCCTTTAATGGGAGAAAGATTAAATCTTACCGCAGTAGTTTTCATGACTGGCTTCATGCATTTTGTATTTGGGAAGTTAGATGACACTAAGAAGCTTGTGAAATGCTGTGATGGTTTGGGTAGAAAGCTATCATGTCCGAGACCTGTCTAGTAAGTAATTTCCAGGAAGAGCTCCCCACTGAAGTTTTGTCATATCACCTGTTACCTGAATATGCAAATGCATTATCTTTCTCATCCTGGACAGTAGTTTGCATTCTGCTAAAGGAGTAAGCAGCCTCAGTTTTCAAGATGATACAAGTATTTTACCTGATAAGTCTCCAGAAAGGTATAAGGAAAACATCTTTGTCTCTCTCCTCTTTCTCCATTAAAGAAATGGGAATCATCCAGCCACCAGGAATTTTCTCTGTGTTCTATAAATATTCTAATGTTTTCTTCTGGTACATTTGGCTATATAGTAAAATAATAAAAAATAATAGATACATATTCTGGACCCTTTTTTCCTAGATTTGGAAAATCTTTCTGTTTATTCTTAATTTCTGTTTTAATAGCACAGAAATTCTGTATTTGCCTAATTTCATAATGTATTTTCACTTGCTGAATAGTGCTTTATGATCAGGCTTACTGCACAGCTTGTCCTGTAGAAAGCCCTGTTTGCACACCAGCTGTAATGTTGTTTTATTCTCTTCTTCTGTGAGATTACCTTTTGTTGTTGTGGTTAATTTAAGTGTAAGACTGTATAAAAAAAAAAATAAAACCAACCAAAAAAAAAAAAAAAACCCACAGTAATCTTGGACAATTTTTATTCTTGCCCTGGGTTCAGCAGTAGCAGTCATTTTTCTCCTTCTTAGTAGCTGGTGCAGTGCTGTGGTTCTGACTTTCAGCCTGGGAACAGTGCTGAACACCGATGGTTTCAGTTGCTGCTCAGTAATGTTTACTTTGACCAAGGACTTTCTGAGCCTCATGCTCTGCCAGGGAGGAGGGGAAGCCGGAAAGAAGCAGAGACAGGACACCTGACCTAAACTAACCACAGCATGTCATGCCCTCTGTATGAACTGGGAGCAGTTACCTGGAAGGGTTAGATCATTGCTCGGTTGGGCTGGACATTGGTCGGAGGGTGGTGAGCGGTGGTATTCTTTTCCTTTGTTATTTCCCTTATTATTATTATTGGTGTTAGCAGTAGTGGTTTGTGTTATGCTGTAGTTACTGTTCTGTTCTTATCTCAACCTGTGGGAGTTACATTCTTTTGATTCTCCTTCCCATCCCTCCAGGAGCAGGGGGGAGGAAGGTAGAGGAGTGAGAGAGCAACTGCGTGACTGATTTTATGGCTAGGCTTAAACCACGACAATCCTTTATGGAGAACACTGGGGAGCAACTAACTATTCATTGCTCATAATAATAAAAATCCACAGGGATTTTTTCTCCCCCTGAGATCTGCCGATATCTAAACAGATTTTGTTTATAATGTGTGACATTTCCTTCTTCGCTAGACTGGTAGACCCCCACAGATTTTTGGAAGACTTGTGTCAGTGTAAAAAATAGGAGGATTAGTGGGTTCTTTTTCTATGTTACTCCAACAAAGATTTTTCTCATCTTTTTATTTTCTAGCTAGCTCTGCTGTTGTGTAAATGAACTGTATTTGTATACGAGCCTGGCTGAGTCTCTGAATAATTTTATTTATTCTTTTTTTTTATATATTCATTCCTTTGCTGCTGAAGGAAAAACCACTCTGGTTGCCCAATATGAAAAATATTCATTCACATCTTAAAATGAGCAACACTCACACAACTATATGTGTTAAAAAATTTTCCATGCATAGCATCAGCAAAACTGTATTGTGGAAACTGCTTCCTTTACTATAAAAAAGATGTGAAGATACACTATTTTAACACTGAAAATTTAAAAACTTACTGTGAAAAATGGTTGTTTCTTAGTATATATAGTTTTATATATTTGGGCTATGTACAGTCCCTTTATAATAACAGTATGCTAAAATAAATTGGTATCCTTTATAACTGTAATGAGGAATGTACACATGAAAAGAAATTTAAATTTTCTGCTAGTTACATTTTTATTAACTAGTTACGCATTCCTTTCTCATAATATTTTCTTGCATTCAGTCATCTAAAGATGTGATATATCTATTGTTTACTCTTCAGCACAAGAATCAATAACACTTGTATGCTGAACCAGTTGTCCCAATTATCCAAATCTTTTACTCAAACGTATAAAGCACTGATATGTTTCCATTTCCTACAGAAAAATATCCCTGCATCTGAAGGCTGTTTATTTGGGACCAACTGAGAAATTGCGTATTCATTTTTATGTTGCATCACTTCATCTCAAAACCAAAAATCTCAGGCAGTGCTTCACACCATTGCACTCTCTAAACTGATGCCAGTCATCTTCAATGTGTTTTCCTTCCCAAAAGAAAATATTCAGTCCAGATGTCCCAGTTTTTAGGGAGTGAGGGTGGGTGTTGACTGCCTTTGAATGTGCATCTGTCTCCCAGAAGCGGTGTCTGAGGGAATGTCTATTCAGTGATATAGCAAGCTGTGTTGCATCCATTCACAATGAACAAGCATATTTGCTGATTGCATTCTGCTTGGTCATTTAGCAGTTATGGACTTAATTGTGCTGGCATTTAAACTGGAAATCATCAAATGAACCTCAACTTTATTAAGAAAAAGAATGCATTTGTTAGATAGCAGCTCACTCGAATGCCAAACTGCAAATGAACAGTGCTCCTATTTTAGTCACATAATTTCTCCCTAGAATGGGTGCATAGCATCCATGCAAAATACTTGCTCCATTGTGTAGCTTTAGAAAAATATTTGATGTATTTCTTTCTGCTTTTTACCCTGATTTAATATCAGTTAAAATCGGGGAATGGTAATGTAGTTTAAGCACCCAGGTATCTATGATGCATGATTGGGAAAGAGGACACCAACTGATAAACACTGCCCTGGCTTACTCTAATTCTTTTTCAAGGTGAATTGCAATATGCTGTGATTATCCTTTGCTAGTGCATTTAGGAAAGAATAGTATCCTTTGGGCCAGCTGGCCTGTCCTCACGCTTGTTGAGAGAGCAGCCTGGCATCGGCTAGATGTCATAATTCTTCGGCTAGGACTTCTGTGGGGTCTGTTTGTCTCTTGGATGCTGCATTTTCTCTGGAGTGGAGGTTGTGGGGTTTTTTCAGTTCGAAGTTCACCAGACCATAAAGCAATGTCCCAGCCTTAACCATGGTGTTCATGTAGCATGGGCGTACGGGTATGTGCTCTGCTTTTCCCTAGGCAGGACACCTTCCTAGGTTGCTCAAAGCCCATCAAAGCTGGCCTTGAACACTTCCATTGATGGGGTGTCCACAAATTGTCTGGGTAACCTGTTCCAATGCCTCACCATCCTTACAGTAAAAAACTTCCTGATATCTAATGTAAATATACCCACTTTCAGTTTAAAGCCGTTCCCCCTTGTCCTATCACTATGTGCCCCTGTGAAAGGTCCCTCTCCAGATTTCTTGTAGGTCCCCTTTGGCTACTGGAAGGCTCACTCTGGAGCCTTCTCTTATCCAGTCTGAACAGCACTAACTCTCTCAGCCTGTCTCCATAGGAGAGGCACTCCTGCCTTCTGATCATCTTCATGGCCATCCTCTGGGTTTTCTCCAACAGGTCCACCTCCTTCCTGTGTTGGGAGCCCAACATAAGCTGGAAAAAGTGCTCCAGGTAAGTTTTCACAAGAGCTCATTTTCTGCCAGCTCATGTTGAGCTTCTTATCAATCAACAGCCCGAGGTCCTTCTCTTCAGGGCTGCGCTCAATCCTTTCTCCAGCCAGCCTGCTTTTGTGCTTAGGATTGCTCCAGTGCAGGTACAAAACCTTGCACTTAGCCTTGTTGAACTTCATGAGGTTTGCACTAGCCCACCTCTCAAACTTGTCAAAGACCCTCTCGGATTTCCAGAGAATATGCTGAACTCCTAAATAACAACTAAGATGAGAAAACTTCACTTGTTTTGGTAAAACTGGAGTAAATACGACGGAGAATTACTGCAGCTCTGTTTGCTTTGACAATTAACTGTGTAACAAGGACATCTTCCTGAAGTATATACAGCAAATCCATACAAAGCTTTATTTGCCATGGCAGCAAGGGTTAGGTCTTAAAAGTGTGACCACCCAGATCCCTTTGGTTAGCAGCAGTAAAAACTATGCATAAGCATGAATTCTATATGCAAATATTTGCTGCATATTACTCTTTCAGATACCCCTGCTTTTCATCTCCTATGGATGAGTCAAGCTTCCCAAGGCTTTCTCATAGATTATCCCAATTTCTTAATGCAATTATTGTATTGTTTGAAGTTATTTGCAGTCATGGTAGTACTTTTAAAATTAATAAATGCAAGCCAGAAAAATACATGCAAACAAATAAATATTAACTAAAGAAATGTAGCAATTAGCATTCATTTTCACTGAATAGTGAATTTTACCTTTTGCAATTACCTATAGTACATGCATAAAAATCATATCCCATAGCCATCCTTGATAACTGTAGGTCTTAAGTGGAGCATATAGCAATGACAATTTCCTAGCAGAGCTTTTGAAATTTCAGAGAAGTCATTGTGAAAAATGTTGTCATTAATCTAAACTTGCAAATGTAAGTGGCAAGACCTACAAACACGAATCCAAGCCACATTTTAAGATGTATACCAAAACTGTAAAAGGCCATAAACTAAGAAATTAAATAAGCTCAAAAGCACAGCCTCATGAAATTCTGGTTCCAGATACATTAAAAATGATATAAAGTTAGCTTTCTTTATTGTACCTCTGCTCATTCACAGGTACAAACAGGTATAAAAACTTACTAAGACTTCTTTTAAAAATCTACAAATAGCAAAATGCAAAGCTAGGACAGAAAATTACTATTTTTGCCTTATATGGGTCACTTCACTCATTTCTGACAGGATATTTTTGGTAAAATTTCTAAGAGGCTGTTAGATGATAGCTTCAGTGGTATTATTGAATAAGTAGGTGGATTCACCCTATCTTTGAGGAATAGGAAATAATCAAGAAATAACTGGAACTATAAGAAATAGGATTCCCCTGAGCAAAACTTAAATTTTAATAGTAAAAGTAGTTATTTAAATTATTACATCACTAGTCAATACCAAAAGTGAAAAGATAGCAGAGTGAGTTTTAATAACCATGCTTTGATTCTCTTTATTAAAGATGATAAACATGTTAGACATCTATTATTTTCATGGTTTGGATACAAAGTGTTAAAGAATTTATGGGGCAGAAAATTATGCAGTAAAATATTCCTAGAATTGCTGCTTTCTGCCTCCTGTGAAGATAACAAAACTTATCTGGTGACAAGTTTTAGCTTTTAAAAATCCATTAGGCTTGGAAACAGGCATTATTCATATTGTTCCATATAGTTGATTTCTACAAGTTTCAAATTTATAATGTTGTTCTTATATCCACTCTGTTTAATGCTTTCGTTGTTCTGCATTGTCATGGTTGCTGGGGTACCTGGCACCTTGATCGTACTCCAAGGTTCTCTTCTAAGTTTTCTTTCAAACTTGTAAGCCCATAAGGACCCCCTTCACCAGCAGAAATAATTTTTCATTCTTCACTTAGTCTAGGTTGCCAGAAACGCAATTTCTGTCAACTATTTTCCTTCCATTTTCCATTTGGGTTTGGCTCCTTTTCTGCCTTTAGTCTTCTGAGACTGTAAGAAGAGATCTCAGAAATGGGCCTTAATTAGAAAAGCATGCTCTTTTTCACCAGGATGGCAATTTTTGGCCAGCTGGAGATAACAGTTTCAGTACAAATAGTTAATGAAACAGCATTTGCCTCACAATGCCTTTAAGCGGCAACAGCACTTTACTAAATAAGCTAAAGCCCCAGCCCCTCTGCATGCCTATAGTGGAAAGCACTTGGCAGAGAGTCAACAATAGGATAGGAGAAAATGGCAGTGTTGTAAAATTGTCTATGTTTCTCTATCAGGGTTTAGGTTTAAGATTCTCTCTACAGTATACAAAAATAGCTCTTCATTGTATTTATTAGGTTCCAAATTAAAGTTGAGCTGATTTCTTTATGGTTGCTTTTTTATGCTCACGAAGACCTAGAGTCAGTAGGAGTTGGATTGGATGGCAGAGCGGACATGTTATGACATTATAGCAGCATTAAAGACATCATCTACCTATGGGACTTGCTGGTTGCTGTTATCACCATGAAATGTACTAGAGAACAGATTAATTTGCTGATGATGGTGCAAATCAAAACAGGGAAAGTTTCCATCTCCCAAGAACTGTTCTGATTACCACCTGGAATAGGCAGCAAGGGTTGCAATGATCTTTCTGGGGGAAAAAAAAGCAATTCTGAGTGGAAGTTAAGTCTTTGGCTTTTAAGCCCATAATTAACTCTGTGCAGCTAAGACAGCAACTGCACTTCCCAAACAATGCAGAAACAACGTGTTTTGGTTTGGTCTATTTCCCCACAACATTTGGGAGAACTCTGGAGGCCTAAGGGATCAGAAGTATTTTTTTTTTTACATGCATTTCAGGCTAATCAGTCCCCAACTTTATTATTGCTCAAGTAAGACGTAGTTTTAATTGTGGCAATGTCATATCAGAAATACATTCTTGGTCCTCCATGAATGCAAGAATCCAATCTGTCCACTGCAGATTGCACTTCCCACTTATTGCAAGTAAATAATTGCTTCCTCTTCTGCACTCCAAATCTCTGAGATCCGCTGAGAATCATCCCTTTCTTGTAATTCTTCATTTCTTTCACTAAATGACTTTTAAATCTAGTGCAGTGCAGCATGCATACATGTGGAAGAAGTTGTCAAATTGCTATATTCATCAAGGGAAAATGTCCTCCATGAAATTACTCAGTGGGTTACTTTATTTGCAGTATTTTTCCCTGGAAATTTAATGCCCCAAGACACTGAGGCAGCAGGAAGTAATAAAATGTACTTTCCATATTCTTGCTTTTCATTTCAGTGTATCAAACAGTTCTTTAAACTGCTAGTCTAAACTATTATGTCTTATTTTAGAAAGCCTTTATAATAATTGTGAATAATTAGAACACAAAGTGCTTGCTATTTGTAAATGAAAGTAAATGCTTAGCCCTTCTTGCAGAAGCCATTTAAAACATTCTTTTTAAAATGCCATATATTTTTTTTCCTGCTATTGGGTTCTTATATTTTGCTAGAAATAAGGATATACCCATCATTCCCAACGGTTTAATACTTGAAATTACTACTGTAGTAGAGATGGTGTTGTATAGCAGAAAGGTTGTATATCTGAAAGAATAGGAACATAATTTTTCAACTTCACATTTTAATTTTTCCTGTTTAGGTCTGAGCAGAAAATTGAAGACCCTGGTATGATCGCCTCATCTAACCTTTAGAGCCTACTTATCCATATGCTTACAGGCATATTATTACAAAGAAAGCTGTTGCACCTTGTAGGAAGAGACTTGACTTTGATTTACCCCACTCAGGAATATGCCAGTGGGCAATGTTATAAAGCTTCCAGCAACAGCCACTGGACACTATTAAAGTCCTAGCAGTTGCTCTCTGTCCTCAGGTTTAGTGCTGTGAGTTCTGGGAGCAAGCTTTCTGGCACAGAAAACCTGGAGGGCTTTTCTAACTTTTAAGTTCCCATTTGTTAAAAGACAGTTAAGCAGTTTAAATAATGACCAAACACATTGCTTTTATGAAGTAAAATTTTGAATATTTAGGTTTGTTTAGATTATTCTAGTGGCCTACACCAGCACAGCACAGTCAGTGCAGAGCTTCTAGCAAAAGGAAAAGCATCACATCATAGTATTGAGAGACCGACATGTACTAAACAGTGTATTTGAGTGAGCTCCTTGCATGCAGGTCTGATGGCTGTGAAGGAAATGCTGAAAGCCTCTTTAGTTTCCGAGATCTAATCTCAGCTAGAGTCTGTGTTGCCACATGCGGTATCTGTCATTCAGAGCATGCTGCACCCACTCCTAGAAACTACTGCCATCATAAAGGGTTATCTTTTTAAAAGAAAAACGGTACTACTTGCACTGCAGTGTGCAGTCTGCTTCTCACCATCCATACCAGGGGAATCAGTGCATGAGAATGAGACAGGTCTCACTTCCGCTTTTTTCAATGTATGACTGTAAACAAAGTGAGGGTATTTTGCTCTTCATCTCTTTTCAGGTGTGCTTTTTAGCATCATTTTTGTGATGGTCATTTCTGCAAGAAAAAACAGACCATATGTAGTAATTGGAAGCAATGTGTAAGTGCTGGTGTTGTATTACGTATCAGGTATAGAAAATTAATAATGAGCTGCTTTACACCTCGTGCATGTGAACAATGAAAGTGTATTCTAGGATACAGATAAAATCCTTATCTAGTATTCTAGGATTATCTATATCACTAGGGCATGTTGGAATGTTTTTCATTGCTTTTAGTATGCTTTTTTTCCTGGCTTGATTTTCTGTTATTCCTAGTTCAAATGTTCCATTTGAAAGAAGACCCACAATACTTTACATGGGCAGGTGAGGAATTTACTTCATTTCTTTTTTTTAATTAGGGAGCTTAAAACCACAGATGTTCTAGCAGCTACAAATATATGTGCTTTGCACTTAATTAATAATCACAACACCTTATGTCATTTAGTATTGTTTATACTTTAAAAAAACCCAGAACTTAGAAAGATGAATCTCTATTATGATGAAAATTCACATAAATTTCTTGTTATAGTAATATAAATATATATATTTTGAAAATTATTTGTTTTCTGAGACATGAAGAATTATGAAGTTTTTAAAATATTTATAAGCTTTGATTCTAAACTCTTTTTATTATGATAAAACTAATGTTACTCACTATAGTCCCAAATTCAAGACATATCATAGGAGGCTTCTGGTTTTCACATATCCAACCATTAGTTACATCTCAGTTTAGCCAATTTTACAAGGGTCTGGTAATTGATGCTGACAACCAGATACTACTGAGACAGAGTGAGTATTTGCTGAATCATCAGGGACCTTTAAGCCTTTTGGCCTTGAATTCATTAACAAATTAAAAACTAGTTATTCTTTTATGATACTGATTATGGCTTTAATATCTACGAAACTTTAAATGATGAATTCTAAAAATGCCTTTTTAGCAAAACAGTTCTTTGTAACTTGTAATTTTCATGCAAATAGGGGGTTTGGGTGCTTAAATAGGTTTTAGTTACTTGTCAGTAATGTTGATTAGTGTAGCTATGACATTTATTTACTGTGCAGATTTTAAAGGCATATTCTACATATTTATGTGATACCTATGCATAGGCAGGTATCAACATAGTTCTCAAAGCTATATGGGAACTAAATTAAATCACTCGGTCACTGGTAAATATTCTGCCCCCCCCCCCCCCAATCCCCCAAATAAAATGGCATTTAACTCAATATAAACCAAATAAAAATAGAGTGATAACCGGAGGTATCTAGCTATATAATGTTTAGAGAAATGCACAAAAAAAAAAAAAACCAAAACAAAAAAACACACTTTAAAATTGAAGTCAGTTAAAGTTCTGAAATCTTGACTCAAAATGTGTGAAAGCTAAAAATCTGCATTTGACCTCACTCATGTATTCCTCTTGTACACAATTACTGTCTTGGTGCCTTTAAAATAGCCATAAAGATTCTGAAAAGAAAAGTAAGATTTGGGTCCACAGAGAAAGTAATTCTCATATATCCATACTATGAAATAACAATATGCACTATTTATATGATACCTACAAGGAAATTTTAGCACCACTCTTTTGCATTTTCAATGTTTTTTTTCTTTAGAAAGTTTGTAGTTGACAGGCAATCAGATAACTTCTGAAGGAAAAATTTTGTTCTAAGTAATAATATAAGAAATGTTATACTACTGGAGAGAGTTATGAAGCAGCATAGAAATGGTACAGTGTTATAAATAAAGTTGTCAGTGTACTTTTATAATTCTAATTTTAGTAGAAGTATTGTAAACCCCAAATTAAAATAAGCATCTATTTCCAGTGCTGTATTAGACATCTAAGTCCTCCAGACATAGAAAGGTAAACCAGAATCCTTCTTCATTAGCTTTTCCTTGAAAGTACCTTCAGTTCATTGGCTCCTGTGAATCTCTTGTCTCTTCTGATTGTAGGATGTCAAATGCCAAAAACATGTTTGTGAATCACTATGGGCATTTCTATGCTCATGATTCAGTGTGGCAGTGCCCACTATTGCTGTGTCTAAGCTTCACTGGTGACACTAACAGCTGCTTCTCACTTTTGTTGCCTTACTTGTTTGTTCACACAAGTGGATTAAAATAATTCTAAATAAAAGATATGGGCAAATATGTAATTTGGTCTTCAAAAATCAGAAGTAGCTGCATATAACGATTACCTCAGCTCTACTGTTTTCTTTCCTAAAAGGAATTCTCTGGGTAGGTGGATAGGTTTCAAAGGAGGAGAAAAAGAAATGTAAAACATGGTAATTTGTAGTGCAGTTCTATACTCTTAAGATGACAGTCTTTTCCTAAGGCAGAAAAAGTGTGGGGTTTTGTGGTTTGGCTTTTTTTTTCCCTCTTTCTTCAGATGTACCCTTAGTAAGTGGAGATCTGAGGTAAAAAGATTTACTTTCATGGGCTAGTGAAGATGCACTCTAACTTCACTAATGGTCTGACAGTACTTTAACTAGACATTAAAAGCACAGTTGTAGTAAGAAGCCACTTTGGTTTTTATCAACCTAGTTATTTTATTTTTAAGGCACACAATAGTTTAACTCTGATAGTCTCCATAAAGAAAAGGACAGAATGTAAAAATAATAAAATGAAATATGCAGCTCCTTGAAAATGCACAACAAAGACAAAAATCAGCAGTGCTAAAAATGAAAGTGCACCTGGAAAATCTTCCAACAGTCAGCACTACAAAAAATGAGTATTCCAAGTAGTTTCTTAGGACTCTAATGGCTTCATACTAAAAAAGAAGTTCATTTTACATGTGTGCAGTGGGCTGCTTCGCTGGGCTGTTCTCATGTGCAAGTGCTATTATGAAAGCATATTTTGATATTGGACATATTAACAGATTTGTAAGTTGTTAAAGATTATAGGTTCTAATTATGGTTGGAATTATTCATGTATTTGGAAGTAATTTGTCTATCCTGAAGTACTCTCAGAATAAGAATTTTTTTAGTTTTTTTTTTTTTATTTAACCAATTTTACACATAGTAAAAAATGTGAAAATTCAAAAAATGGAATAGCTCACTTTCTGTCTGCAGAGAAGTGATTGAGAGCAGAACTGCAGAGGACTTTGGGGGTGTTGGTTGATGAGAAGCTGAACATGAGCTTGCTTCAGTGTGCACTCACAGCTCAGAATGCCAGCCATGTGCTGGGCGGCATCAAAAGGAGTGTGACCAGCAGATCGAGGGAGGTGATCCTGCCCCTCTACTCTGCTCTCATGAGACCTCACTTGGAGGGACAGTTGTGGTTAGATATAAGGAAGAAGTTCTTTACTGTGAGATTGGTGAGGCACTGGAACGAGTTGCCCAAAGAAGTGGTAAATGCTTCATCCCCGGAGGTGTTTGCGGTCAAGCTGGACAAAGCCTTGGGTGACATGGTTTAGTATGAGGAGTCCCTGCCTATGGCAGGGGGGTTGGAACTAGATAATCTTAAGGTCCTTTCCAAACCAAACCATTCTATGATTCTATAAATTATTGCCATCTGTATTTTCTATTAATGAAATTTATTACATGCAAAACACATGGTGTTAAGTTGGGAAATTCTACTCTTTTAAAGCTTAAAGACAGTACAGATATACAAGAGTAAGCTCTATTTGAATTGTATAAAACTTTGCTTTCAGGACTTAGGTACTGAACTGATATAATTTAAATATTTTAACATTGACTTAGATAACCTGGTTTGAAATCCTGTGAATAAGTATTTAAATGCAGTTAAACACAATTTATACTTATTTAACATACTGGTATTTATTTTTACAAATTTTAAGAAAATATTTAGAAACATCACCTTTTTTTGTTAAATCAGAGTAAGAGTATCACAATGAGAATGCAAACTGAAACACACAGGATGAAAAGTATTAAGTTCTCACTCTCACCTTGAAGTTACCTGATAGTGAATACAAACATAAAAAAAAGACAAAATATCCCATGACTGATTATAAAACTTTAAAAATAGCAAGGTTTTGGAAAATTCAGTAAAATTCTAAAATTAATTCTTTCTAAAGTTTCCTTAAGTCCAACTTCTATGTTTTTTTTATTGATTTTTTAAAATTATTATTATTATTATACTTGAATGTAAATTTTAATTGGGCACCTATTCATAGTTCACAGTTATGGGGAAATGGCAGCTGAATTTTTCACTGCTTCAGAAACTTTCAGGCAGCTAGTGTTGGACTTAAAAACTCCACATAGAGAGCATACTTATGTGTTATACTACTCATATTATTAGTATTGATACTACTAGCAACATCCAGTTTGAATCCCAAGACAGGTCTCCTTACCATCTATTCTTCCATCTCAGAAATACAGGCTAGGTCTAAGACTGACAAATCAATTGTACTGTAATTTGATAAGGACTTCTGGACCTGAACCCATTAAGATTGTTAAAAATGGAAATGTCTCATAACCTTGCTGTGACATTGTAATGACTGAAGCAGCTACGCATCACAGTAATCAAACTTTTTAGATCCCTTTTTCTTCTGTCATTCAATTTTCAACTGTCTTATTTCAGTGGATGGGACCTGCTGTAGCTATGTCAAGGGATTTTGAATAATGTCCAAATGCTATAATTTAAATGTCAAGAAGTAGGAAATTCAGAACTAATGCTACCATTCTCCCAGACTTTTGCTAGCAAATGTCTCATGATGAATACATGACATTATTGAAAAATCACTGAGGTAAAGAATAGGATCATCTGGTTTCCAGTCTGCTGAGATTTGTGCATATATGTTAGGTAGGTAACTTAATTCTTTTGAAAACTTTTTCAAAATATGTGTTAAAAAAGTGCTTTAATATTTTTTCTTCCTTTTCATACAAGAGAAATTCTGTGTTCTTTAATGCGCAGGTTTGGAGAATGTACTCTCAGTTGGTTTAGAGAATGAAATGGTACTTCAAAAATAAGATGGCATTCAGGAATATAAGAAATTAACACAAAAATCACATCTATAAGAAACAGAGTGAGTGATCACCTGCTCCACATCTGCAAGGAAAAAGACTTCCTACTCCTGGCAACCTCTCCAATTATGCAAGTACATTATATTTATGAAGGTCATTGTTTTTCAAATGTTGCTAACAGTGGCAGGATACAGGATAATCATCTTGAGAACATTCCAGTTTAGTATCGGGGTACACAAGAAAAAACAATGTTCTTTTTTTTTTTTTGACATTATTCATGACTATGGCTTGATCTGTTTTCAGAGAACAGATTTGACAGACATTTCCCTTATTGATATCTACAGTTTTTTGTGCATCCACTTTGATTTATGTTTACCAGTCATAACTTCTGTTATGACTCCACATGAATATATTACTCAAATACATGGCTTTTACATTGCTTTTACCAAATGACTAAATAATTTGTTACTATTATTCTGTGCAGAACAATAGCAAGAACTAAACCTAAATGTTATAAATTTCATTCATGGGAACTAAAGTAAGAATGGCAGGATTTTGGCAGAGATGACAGAAACGGCTCTAAACAGTTAAGACCAAATTCTCCACAGTCTGCCACATTTATATCTTCGAAGAAGCCACTAGAGAATTCTCTACCACGAGTGACTTTTCATCCGTTTCAGGCAAGAAGATTCAACAAGGAACAACAAATACAGCAACAGCTGAAGCAAAGATAACATGATGGAAAAATACAGACAGAGAGGGAGAATAAAGTAACTGGGTAACTGACAGTCTTCAGTACTGAGTAGACAACATGGTTATTCTGGTGCTGTTGGCATATTGCAACACCTTTGCAGTCATGCCTTTGGTTGGCATTCAAGATACACTCTTACTCTTCAGTCTTGGCACTGTTTGGCATCCTGAGAGAATGGCCAAATCATTCAGTTCTTAAAGAGGGCCAAAATGAAACATATCTACATGCGTAAGTATCCACCTACAATACCATCTAAAATTATATTTAAAAAAAACCCTAATTTCTTATAGAGAGGTAGGACTGGAGTTACCATGAAATGAGAGGCCAAGGGCAGGTATGTCACGTTTAAGTGGCTGATGTAATTGAAGGCAGGCACTACAGCCTGGCCAGACAATCACTTTCTATTCTGAAGGCTCTCGGGCATTTTTGAGAAATTAAAGACCAGGGTTTCCCAGCGTATGGGGGGAAAAAAGCATTCAAAACTTACGAAGTAGTGACAAAGAGAGAAAGAGAGCTATATCAATGCAAACTTGCCTGTCAGCATGTTCACAGAGGAATCTGAACATATAGGTGTAGGATACATTTTGTCTGGGAAAGAGATGTCCCAAGAAATATTTCCATTTCCTTTCTCCCATCCTCCTCATATCCACCCATACTCAGCCCATCCCTTCCTCCTTATGTTATATTCACAAAACTGTATTATTTTGGGGAACTGAAAACCAGAGCACTCAACTGATCTAAATTAAAATACTTGAATGAATGTTGTTTTAAACAGGGACCATTTGAATTATGTTTTATAGCACCAAATGGAATATAGTTTAAGAGACTCTTATCCTTAATGCATGATAATGTACTTTAATATTGCATATTTTGGAGGAAGTTTCAAAGTTCATCTCTGTATTAGGGGAAATTATTAACTAAAATATCACATGCTCCAAATAATCAATTTTAATCTGCCTCCAATTAGTTTTTATCTGGAACAACTTATCTTTGAATTAATTATAATATATTATCATGTAACTGTGTTGAGATTTTTATAAGCGCAAATTGTATTATCCACTATCAAATTGGACAAATTTTATTTCTGAGATAATCTTTACATTAATCTAATGAATTGTAGTGGAATAGCTTTGTTTTTACAGAACTTAACTGCACAATTAAGCTTATGAAATTAAAAATATATATTTAAAATAGATGCCATCACAATTTTTACAACAAAAAATTGGACAGACAGGGTTTTTCTTAGTATGCATACTTGATGCTTTATGACAAATTTGCTAAACTGGTGTGCCCACCAGAAAGACCAAAGACCTGCTCTTTCTAGCATTAGTGCTTTGATAATTTCTGCAACGCAAGCATAAGCAATGAAAGTGTGTATGAGCAATGCAGTAGGTGTTGGCAAATGGTGCCATGGTCACAAGTCTGGCCACAACTTTCCTTTAATGCCTCAGTACAGAGAGTAAATGATTAGAACCATGAGCTAATGTCCCACTTCTAACTCCATTTCATGAGTCACATTCAAAAGTAGCCCTTCCCTGTATATGCGCTCTTTGTCCCTGGCAGGTGCAAAATAAATGAAAGTTTGATGTTATATTTGTCCAGGTTATTTGTTTCTGGAATTACTGCCTTTGAAAAATAACATTGATACAACTTAATGATCTTTTGAAACAAACATTTGTCAAATATATTTGTCAAATAATTATGCTTTCTATCATCACTGCTAACTCCAGTAGTAAGTAGGCATTCAGTCAGGTTTTCCTGTAATATATTTACTTTTATTAAATATTCTAACAAAGAAAAAAAAAAAGTGATGCATGTAGCCACATCTATTATATGCAAATAGTTTAACAGTTTCAATATCTGCAGAAGTGATGGACTGCTGTTACTGTGGATGCCTGGTTCTTTTTATTCTGAAACCAGAGTGCACTTGGATTGTCCACGTATGTTTTTAAGACTGAAGTACAAAAGGCAGTAGTAGATGGGAAAGCAATCTTGAATTTTTTGACTGATGATGCAGTACCCTGCAGGCTGCCGAATATATGTTCTAAGCATAGGAGGTCCTTCGTGAGATTTTTGAGTTCTCTTCAATTCCAAAGTGTACTGCTAATAGAAATATGTGCATGCTCTTCCATGAGGGAGCCTCAGTTTGCAGACTCCACATGAGACTGATAGGAAAGGCTGTTACAACTGCATGTATTCTTTGTATTTACATTATTCAGGGCTGTGTAGATGAGTAGCAGAATGGATGTTGTTTTAACAAAGCATAAAAATCAATTAGCTGGCAATATCTTCAGTTATTCATCTCTGTCACAATGTTGGAGTTGTCATTTGCACCCTGTGTATTGTGGTTTCCAGCCACAAAAATTATGAGAGGGCTGGAGCACCTTTCTTATGAGAAAGCACTAAATGATTTGAGATTGTTCAGCCTGGAGAAGGCTCCAGGGAGACTTTGTTGTAGCCTTCCAATACTTAAAGAGAGCTTATAAGAAAGATAAGTACAGAGTTTTTGGCAGGGCCTGTAGCAATAGGACAAGGGATAAAGGTTTTAAACTAAAAGAGTATAGGTTCAGACTAGATATAAGGAAGAAATTTTTTACCATGAGGGTGGTGAAACACTGGAACAGGTTGCCCAGAGAGGCTGTGGATGCTTCCTCCCTGGATACAACCCTTTTGGACTATTTTTTTCTTTTTTAAGCAGGGATCATCTGAATTATATGTTCTAGCATGATCTCCTGAACAGTTGTATTAGTACAATGCACAGAGCGCACAAATGAACACCAGCAGTTGAGAGGAATGATGAGCCAGGTTGCCCAGGGAGGTGGTAGATGTTCCATCCTTGGAAACAGTGAGGGTCAGGTTAGACGGGTCTCTAACCGAACTGATCTATTTGAAAATGTCCCTGCTTATTGGACTAGATGACATTTAAATGTCAATTAATGTCAAACAATTCTATGATTCTATGAATTTCAGATTACATCAGTAGCAGATGTAGCAAGACTTCATTTATCTCAGTCTACAAGTTGTGCTGTGAAAATTTTATGAAAAGAGCATCTGAGTAATTTTCTTTTAATTTTCTTTTAATTTTATTGTTTTGTTGAGGATAATGTCTAGAAGTATAGCTAGGATAAAAACTCTTAGAGGAGAAAAAAAAGAAAGAGAACCATATGTGGCACTGAGGAGTAGAAGAAGACAAAGAGAGGGAGAAGAAATAATATGCAAGCTTTCAAAGCCTTCCAACCTGCCAAATTGCATTATCCTAGTCTGTATCTCACACCCTGAAAACTTTGCTGAGCACTGCACAGCCAACCTAACCAACTCCTTTGAAATAATTGAACCCAAATTTTCTGTCTATGAAGCCAATACCCTAACTGGTACATAAAGAGCAGGTGGGTTTACATTTGCTTTCTCCAGCAGAAAATCAAAAACTAGAGTAATCACAATCATGATACATGCCTGTGATGTGAGAATTGTCACAAGATTAAGCTCACTTGGAGAACATGATGCCTGGGTCCTTGTCAGACTTCACTGGAGAATGAGCATGGAGCTGAGGCAGCATACTGGGTCATTTCTGGATACATGGAAAATTACAGCTGTAAGCTTTCAGGGAACCACTGATCTGAGCTGAATGCTGTCTAAAGAGTGCTGGGCCCTCCAGGGTTACCCCTCAACATAATGGGCTCTTCAGGACAAGGTTTTTTTTCAGCTTTATATGACTGATGTTATCTCAGTATCTTTAGGCCTTTACCACTGTGATGTGATTTATGGCTTAAGAGAAACTGCCAGCCATGTATATATTTCCCATTAATCCCTGAATTTCATAATCTCAGAATTTCTTTAAAGAATTAGGAGGAGAGAGTAAGGCAGGCAGTCTTCATGACTGTAAAAATAAAGCACAGAGATTCCTGATATTTTTGTCACCATAATCATCCTACTGGTTAAAAAAAACTTTGTTAATGGACGGAAGTTTTGTTCACTGGCGAATGAAAGTAAGTACCTGTTTTCCTGGATATCATTGGCATTATTCAAAGTGAAGTAGGTTTTTGGAAGAGGATTTCCAAAAGCATGTGTGTACAGACAGTGTACAGTCTATCAAAGTGATTTTCAGACTTTTCAAAATTACCACTGCCTTTTGTCCTGTCTTTTCTACCGTGTAATTTGGAAGGTTTTCCGAAAATGTGAGAGTCTTCACACTAACTTTTGTGCCTATATCCTACTTGTAAGAAGTGAAATGTTGCCAGCAGTTTAAAGTAGATATCAACCCTGTTGCTAAAGCAAACATCTTGACAACATATTACAGGAACAGTCACTGTTCAGTAAATGCTGCTTTAGTGAATATTTACGTGGGTGCTCCCATAAGGTAGTCCCAAATGCCTCTTTTGGGATCCTCACATTGCAAAAAGATGTCACATTTGACACACAATCATTTTTTGAATGTGTGCTATTTAGCTTACGGGTGTTCATACACATGTAATCATACAGAATCTCATTCTCAGATGTTTAACACTGCATCCTTGGTCTGCGGGACCTGTGGAACACACCTGCCTTGTAGTCACCCTCCCAGCTTGTAGATGCAAAACACTGCAGAGAATAGGCATGGAACAGCTCATATCTTGAAGGTAAAAAAAAGTGCTTTTTCTTTTAAATGTTTTGTTTCTTTTTTTTTTTTTTTTTAAATTTCACATTATGAAAAATGGTACCATAGACTTTGACTTCTGTAGATGTTGTGGATGATTGTTAAGAAAAATGTTTCCTGTCTTCACTTTGTGATCTTCTGAGTTAAAGGATCCTTTCTACGATTCAGTTATGTACAGATAGAGACTTCCATCTCCAGAAACACACCTTCCCCCCTCTGCATTTAAACAACACATCTAAATAACCAGAAATATTTCAGTTTAAGTGGTAGTTTCAGTTCATGTAGCTCTTGGAGTTCTGTGACACTGTAAAAACACAGATTGCACAATTTTAGGCCAGAACTTGGCACTATGGTTTAATAATTATCTAATTTTTAGTACCATAATAGTTACAGACAAGTTGAAACTGAGTTACGGGTGAGTAAACCAATGAATTTACAACTGTTTCCACCCCAAGGACTACAGTCTCAGGAAGTAATGATTTGTCAATGATTCTGTCTCTTGCTTGCAATACCACAATAATTTGTTAGCAAGCAGAGTAGTTAGAAGAATAATTTTAAAGAAAAGATTACTGCGTTTGACTGCATTATAGGCATGGAAGCTAGGTCTGCATTCGCACTTACAATAAATTCAAATGCAATAAACTAAAACCCAAAAGCAGCTTAGTGGGTGTTAGAGAATGACCTGAGAATAGGTTGCCAGTAAATTAAAGACAGCAATATATCCAGGTTGTGTAAAGCTTTGTCAAACCATAGAACCTTTCAAGACTTTTCTTTTAGCATAGAGGCAGAAAAGGAATGGGGGAAGATACAAATAAAATTCCATCACTTTTAAAATGAGCATGATCTCAGTGCAGTCAGCGTTGTATATGGTCTTGTGGAGTGCTTTAGGTTTTCTCAGATGAAGCACTATTTCTTTTACTGTCACTCTGAATTTTGACTCTATCTCTCACAGCACTTAGTTCACTGCTGAAGGAGTCTTCAGGATAACATACTTTCATACTTCAGGAATTATGAAATAATTGTCATGAATGTCTACCCTGACAGCCAAAGCCTCTCCTTGTGCAGAAACGAACCATGATCTTTTCCAAACCATCTTCACCAAAATCATTCACAATGTTGTTCAAGACGTAGCAGAAAACAATGTGATTACAATAAAACAATCACATTTTCCTGCTTTAAAGCAGTTCATAGGTGATATGCACAACTATGCAGCGCTTAGTTTTGCATAACGCTTCTTTAGAAAGTGTTCATAAGATTTGTAACAGAATTTCTGCTTGTCATGAATGTGAAATGGAAATGTCTGATCTGACTATAACATTTACGATGTTTAAAGTATTATGTCTAGGTTTCTTACAGAAAAAAAATAACAAAGGCAAAAGAAAGTTTATTTTGTTGACATAAATGTGATATATCAACAAAATATAAACAGATGTAAGTAGATAAAATTTACAACAAGTATTAACCCATATAAATATGAAGAATTATCCAGAATACCAGTCTGCTTGGTCATATTTACACTCTTTCACACTCTAAGCACATGAATTTTTTTAAGTCATCATATGATTGCATTACATCTTTATCAGGTAGTGATTACACTACCTCACTTATTAGTCCTATATGCTGTGTTCAGCCCTGTCAGTTCTATTTGGATGTTACCTACATTAGAGAATGACAACAATGTTTTCCAAATGGACTTTAAAGGAAGAAATTCATATTTGCCAAGATTATCAGAACAGTTTCTTTTACACTGATGACTATTTGCAACTGCATTTAAATGTGCAATCCTTTTGCACCACAAATCCAAATAATTAATAAAGGGGAAAACCATGTAGAGCATTACTGAGATGAAGAGGTAGATGGACACTAAAAGTTATTAAGATTGTTCATAATAGTTTTAGAATTATGTATAAATATATACGTAGATCTGGCAATTCAGAACACATTCTGAGTTAAGATAAACTGCAGCCATACCATCATGCTGTTTCCTACCCAGTCTTCACACTGATTTAATGAGAAAGGAGTTATTAGGATCCTCCTGACAATGCTGTTATCTGTAAGGCTGCAGCTTGGCTGTGATTGTGTCCAGCTGCTGAGACCCCGGCACAGAGCTCAGTGCATGTTAAGTCTGTACATACATGGGTGCCCTCCATGGCTACCATGTAGCCTTGTCTGAACTAGCTTTG
This sequence comes from Psilopsiagon aymara, assembly GCA_024733675.1. Lineage (NCBI taxonomy): Eukaryota > Metazoa > Chordata > Aves > Psittaciformes > Psittacidae > Psilopsiagon > Psilopsiagon aymara. The sequence continues at coordinate 28,429 of JANRGW010013546.1, forward strand.
AAGTAGTTGCTTGGGCGCATATAACAGTCTAGCTATGGCAACATGAAGCTCATGGCAGCAATACAGCTGAGATGGCAGCATAGTCAAGGGAAATAAATTATTCATGCAGGGGTGTTATAATGTGGTGGGATGCGTTTCTCACATTTGTAGAACACAGTTTCTATTCTCCACATCATGATTTTAATTTTCTAATGTATCTAAGTTTAAAACAGTAAAATGAGAACAATGAGTTTCTGTGGAAAAATAATTAGAACGAGCAGCATCCTCTGAAAAGTAACTTGGTAAAAAATCTGGGTTCCAGCTATTTTACAAGTTGAGGAAGATGCATTTCTACACCAAATGGGATATAAGAAATTATGTGCAACTTTTGTCATGAGACTCTCCCATGCCCATAAAATGCCTTCTTCATATGTAAAAATGAAATATTATTTTAGTTGCTCATATAGCACAGTTCAGACTGATATATTAACATAATCCTGAGAAACAGAAAGATGATGGGGAGCTGAGTATTCCCATTCATGGAGTCGCCTCCAGCCCTGGTATGGCTATCTAAATGTTTGTTTCTTGTTCTGTATATCAAGTATTGTTTATAACTCAGTTTTGACAGTATTGGTCTTTTCTATGGCATAACATGGCTTCAAATCTTTTGCCGTATGGGACAGCTGACTGACAATTCAACATGAAAAAAAATTATAATAGGAGTCATGTCATTCTGCCTTCCCACGGTCCATCTGTCCCTGCACCTGGTAGGAGTAGTCAGGAGATGTCTTTGGCATGAACACCATGTGTTCTTTGCTGAACTGGAAACAAGATTTCTGTAACAAACCATAAATGCTGCTCATTGAAGATATCCTTTCATTAATACAAAGCTTGCTTCATCTCAAAAATTTTGCAACCATCCTCTTTTGATTCAGCTGCCATCTTCCAAGTACTAACAGCATTGATGAAACTATTTGGAGTTGGAACAAAACCACCTCTTTTTACTTTCTCTGCAAAAGTCATAATGAGGCAACATGAAAGCTAAGGCATTACTTTCAGTGAGGGTAAAATTTGATACAGGACAATGTTAGAGTTCTGTCAGCACACTTTAAAGACCAAGTCCCTGACAAAAAGTAGCTGGGAAATCAGATAACTATGTTCTTTCTCTAAGCATTTCAAATACTTACGAATTTCATATCCTACAGAAAAGATTAGTCACTGGCTTAGAAAACATTCAGAAATTCTTTCTTCATCTCCTGTGATGATGTTTTTCAAGTAATAATTAAATAGCCACCATGAGGAAAAAGCTCTAATCAATCTGAGAAGAAATACCTTCATACAATAGTTGAAATTTATACATATTTACAATATTAATTTGGGAACTGGAAAGAGGACCTCTGACCCTCAAGATCATTCTTGGATTAGTAGAATAAAAAGTCAAACTCTCACTGGTCCTGCAGATTTTTAATTCTTCATATCCAGATATTTTCTTCAAATTCTAATACTTTATGTCCAACAGTCAAATACTAAAAGCAACTTTAAGTAGGTGGGTAGATGGTAAATGGATATTTCAGAAATGTTACAATATGCTTAATGTGTAAAATGAGTACATAAATGCACATCATGTTTGATGTTATTTCTGTTTGTAGCAGATCTCATAGAATATTATTGCTTTTTAAAGCAAATTCTAGATGGTAGTATTTCTAAATAAGCAATTATCATTAATGCATTAAATAAGAAAAAAGAATAATAGCCATGTGGGCACAATTTGCAAATACATTCATATTTCATAATTGAGCAAATGTGAATATTTTTACCATAATTTCATAAAATATAGAATAAACATAGTTCTTGCTTACAAAATTGTATTATGAATATTTGGGGTTTTATTCAAAAATGGACTTTTTTAAATTTATTGAGTTGTTTGTATTCTAAGGTAAACACATACAAATAATTTCTCTAAAATGCATAAAAATATAGGGAAAAACTTCAGCATGTTCTTTTAAAACTAAGAACACCAAACCCAAAAATAAAATTATGTTAGGCACTGCAGACCAAGTTTTGTGTTCTAGAGAGAGATAATTGTATCCAGCTGTTTTGATTAAAGACTTAAGTGCAGCTACGCATAAAAGCAGCGCTATCTCAAGTTCACATCTATATAGATATGTTTTGATTAAAGTGCTTCTTTTGTATATATATGCATATAATCAAATTCTTTTTTCAGTGTTTTCTATATTAAAGCAAATGCCTTCATTTAGTTTTAAATTGCTTCTGAATTATGTTTAGCCTATTATAAAGGAATGCTCTCAGCTTCATATTTGCCTCAAAAGGTCATCTCTAGTATTCTATTTTTTACTAAGCAGCTAGTTTAATACTAGAATAATAGAATCATAGAATAGTTAGGGTTGGAAAGGACCTTAAGATCATCCATGCCATGAGCAGGGACACCTCCCACTAAACCGTGCCATCCAAGGCTCTGTCCAGCATAGCCTTGAACACCGCCAGTGATGAAGCATTCACAACTTCCCTGGGCAACCCATTCCAGTGCCTCACCACCCTCACAGT
>JANRGW010013548.1:0-11833 GCA_024733675.1 Psilopsiagon aymara
ACTGTTCTCAGGCCACAAGTCAAAACCACAGCGCTGCACCAGCTACTAAGAAGGAGAAAAATGACTGCTACTGCTGATCCCATGATATCTTCAAAAATCCCTACTTGTTCTTCCGTCCAAAAAAGTCTCAATATATAAATTTAGTGTTACAGTGTATGGTAGCACAGCCATCAGCCTGTTTCGGCATCTGGTATAACAAGAGCCTTGTGCACATCTCTCTGTGGGTTTACCTCCCCTGCTGCATCCAGCTACTGCATTTGTATGTTGCAAAATAGATGTCACATTAGAAGTTCATCTTTTACATCTAGGATGTACTAGTAGTACATCTGGTAGTGTATTAATACACTTGAATGTCTTTCCTCCTCTTGAATGGCCAGATCATGACTGTCTGTCTGTGTGCTTGGCAACATTATACAGATGTCCAGTAACAGGCATGACTGCTATCTTTGAGAGAAGCTGATATTTTACAGACCTCAGCAGACCTGCCACTACTGAATGCTGTTTGTCTGTAGTGGTCACATAAAACTGTACATCTTTGCTGTACAAGGAAAACAGAAAAGCTGTGTGTGTTACAGGATGTGTTGTCGAGGTGCAGAAAGACGCATAAAGGTGGGTGAGAGCTTAGCACAGATCTTGGTGAGAGTATTGAGGTAGCTGAAAACCAGTTAAAAAAAAAAATAAAAAGCAGCAAAGGAGGCAAAGATGGATCATAGGCAATCTGTTTGCAGAATTATGAGGGCTAAAAGAGTGTTAATTATCCAAATTTAAAAATATAAGCAAAAGAATGTACATAAACTAGAAATCTTGTCACAGACAAGACCATGCAGAATCTGAGCCTTAGAGCCTGCCATGCTATCTTTGGTGTTTGCCAAAAGTCTGAGTGAAGCATATGTTTGTCAGTTTTCTCTGAGCCTCACAGATTGAAAGGTGTTATTTTCAGCAGTAACTTTCCTTTTTATCACTTCCTCAGAGCTTTGAGATCTCTCAGCTCCAGGCTCCCCCTTGAACTGGAGATAGCAGCCACTTAAATTCTTCCCATTTAACATGTTAACAGCTCGCAGCCTGAGCTGTTCTTGCCTGACAAAAGCTTTCCTCATCTGAATTTCCCCCAGAGCAGCACTGAGCAGACAGGAAAGTCATTTCCAATTACTACTGTGCAGCATTTTATGTGCTGCTGCCTTGGCTGAGCAGAGTTCATCTCTCAGTAGGATCCTTACTCTGGCAAGCACTGACTTGAGATCAATAGTTAAATTAGGATGCAGTTGTCATTTCTAGTTCATTGCTGGAACAAAGTCGTTCTATCCCATCATTTCTCTTTCAGCCTTTCTACTTCCACAGTTGCCCCCTCCAGTCTCATTGCACCACTGCTTTCAGCCTGGTCTTAACTGAGAAACAGAATTTGATGCATGGGGTGGTGCATCAAATCCTATTTCTGCAAAGCAATACAACACACAGAAGCCACTAGAAACTGCAATAAAAAATTATTCAAAAAGCTGTAGTATAAAAAGTGGAGAAAGAAGAATACCCAACACATTCTAAAAAAGTCTTTAAAGTGGAAGAATGGAAAATCATGATTTTCAATGAGAACTACTGCAACCTAAACTATGCCTTAAAAGCAAATTTCCCTTTCCAGATGACAGAGCTACAGTAATGCCTCAACACCCAGACTACAGCACTGCCTCTCTCAGCCTAGCTCAGTCTCTAGTGCCCCCATCCCTTCCCCATTTGTTGTCCTTTTGCAGCCACCACCAATATGCCTAGGTAACACCCAGATTAGTGGGAGCAATGAGGTACAGAGCAGGAAGCAGCCAGGTGGTGGTGGGCAGGGGAGCAGAAACATCACAGAGAGGAGAAGAAGGGGGATATGCAGCTAGGCTCAAGCATGTCCCTGTCTCTATAGCCTTCCAAGAAAGAGACTGGGAACTTGGCTCTCTATGTCACTGCAGCTCTGGCTGCAGGGGCACCTGCTCAGCACCGTCCCCTGAGACTTGAAAGAATTATTTGGGTGGTTTTTCCTGGTGACTGCTTTGACAGAGATCATCTGGTAGAGTTTGACAAATCACACAAACTCTCCTGAAGAAAGATGAAGGAGATTCTCTCGGCAGGGTCACAAACCCAGACAACACTTATCCCCTTAGCTTTCTGCTGCAGTTGCTGCCCTTATAGGAGCTATGTCATGTAATCTTCCTTATAACCATACTATCACCTTAGGAGCAGTTCATGGTTTGACCTCCCCACACTTCTTGGAAGGTTAGCCTGAATAATTGCTTTCACAATTAGGAGCCTTTTCCTCATTTCTAGCCTAATGATATTCATAGCTAGTTTCTGATTGGTGGGGTTTTTTGTTGGTTTTTGGTTGGTTGGTTGGTTGGTTTTGGGGTTTTTTGTTGTTGTTATTTGTTTTGTTTTATTTTTGTGTCAAGAAACACTTATCTTAAACCCCTTCCTTCCACCAATTCTGGTGTTTACCATTACATAGTTGTAGAAAGTGGTCAAATACTTCTTCAAGTTTTACTTGCATTGCTGAACAAGGCAAGTTTAGTATCATTTCGTAGCACAGCAGCCTCTCCACTCCTCCACTGATCCCTGATTCTCCAAAAGAGGTTTCCCTCACATGGCTTGGAAGAGTTTTACCTGCTTTGCTGCTGGATTAAATTTCCTTCCATTTTGCGTTTCTCCTACTCCATCTCCTTCAGTGCGACCATCACCTAAAACAGTAATTGATCTGAAGTTGCATCAGATACCTTACTGAAATCCAGACACATTCATGTCTGTGATTGTTGCATGAATTAAGGTGATCAAAACCTTTGAAGATGATGATTTTGTGTGGGCAGAGCGTTGCTTTCTCCTTCAGCAGTGGTGTTCACATTCACATTTGCTGTTGTGCCCAGCTCAGTTGTGGTTTGACAATAAGAGGTTCATTTGGGTAAGAGTGGCACACTGTGTTCCAAAATATTTTTATTAACATTGATATAACTTCCGTTAGCACTTTTTTTGCCTAGCAGCTCTGTTCAACCGTAATCTGCAAAAGATAAAGGGGGCTTGGACTTCTTTTGCTTATTTATACCATAAAACACAGTGAAATGGTTTGAATTTCTAATTGTATGCTTCCTCATCACATTTCACACCAATAATTCAAGTTGTAGAAAGCCAGAAGCCTCTATGATTAGAAATACCTATAAATGATGGCATTATAAAGAGTGAGCTGGTGAAAGCTAGGGTGTTAAGAAGGGATATCATTTTCAATCACTGCTTCTAGTGCTTCAGTCAGATGGGGTTCTCATTGTGATCAATAGAAATGTAGCTTATTATTTGAATAAGGTCAAAATAGCTTGTTTCTGTTAATACCAATTAAATTTTAGGTTCAGAGATGTAGATAAAAAGTTTTTAATCCAAGTAGACATTCTTCTTTCTCATTGCATACTTTAATTTTATTTACTAATATTTTGAGTAAAAGAATTTTTATAAGCAAGATTTTAATACCATTATCCCCTGAATTTGGAAGTTACTCTGTAGCAATGAATACATTTTGTATCCCATACTGATTTGCCAGAGTAATCAATAAAGACCAAACTGTAGACCAGATAGATTCCTAATTATCCTGTGGCTGTATTTTAGTGGATTAAATAATTTTTATTTAATTTTTAAGTATCTTCTACACTGTATGGAATGCACAATCCTAAATTAAAATACAAAAACCAAAATATATTGCTACTCCATCTATCTCTATCCCCTAGAATGCAGTGATAGCATGGTACTTAATGGTGGCCACTGCATTTAATTCCAGAGTTTTAAAACAGAAGTTTTCAACTTTAAGAGTTACAACATTGATTGTAGGCTGATCTAGGCTACAGAAATATCTTATTTGCACTAAGAATACAATATGCCCACAAAGTAAAGTCAAAATACTAAGGCTTTATACTCAGTTCCATAGCCATGAGTTTTGGTAAAATATCTGTGTGCCTGAGGGTCTCTTCTCCTATAAACACAGGCTGAGAGATTTGGGCTTGTTCAGTCTGGAGACAGAAGATTCTGGGGACAAATTACAACAGTCCTGCAGTACCTAAAAAAGGACTACAGGAAATCTGGAGGGCAACATTTACAAGGGTGTGTAGTGACAGGACAAGGGAAAATGGACTTAAGCTGAAAGAAGGGAGATTTAGATTAGATACAAGGAAGAAATTCTTTCCTGTGAGGGTGGTGGGACAGTGGAACAGGTTGCCCAGAGAAAGTGTGGCTGACCCATCCCTTGGAAGTATTCAAGGCCAGGCTGGATGAGGCCTTGAGCAACTTGGTCTAGTGGAATTTTAGATTGGATATAAAGAAGAAGTTCTTAACTGTAAGGGTGGTGAGACACTGGAAAGGGTTGCCCAGGGAAGCTGTGAATGCTCCATCACTGGCTGTTTTCAAAGCCAGGTTGGACAGAGCCTTGGGTGACATGGTTTAGTGTGAGGTGTCCCTGCCCATGGCAGGGGGGTTGAAACTAGATGATTCTTAAAGTCCTTTCCAACCTATGATTCTATGATTCTATGTTACCTAGCACAAGAGTTTTGTTCCAGTCAAATATTTTTGCATGTTTTTTCTGAACCCTGGGAAGAATATGGCACAATAACTGAGAAACAGAAAATAAATTTTTGTAGGTTCTTTTGGAGGTCTCCACTATATTTGCAAAATTTGGAATTAAATGAAAATAGATCCACATAGAAACTAGAAAAGTTAATTATGGAAACAGGATTCTGAACATTTTTCGCTGGCAAAAATAGATGTCTAGATGAAGTCTCTTACTTTGTCTTCCAATATAAGTAGATCTCATAAAGGAGAGTATTTTAAACCTTTCTGTACATTGGATATAAATAAATCCACAGGGAAATTTTTTTTTTGGACAGAAATTACATATTCCCCCCCCCCCCCCCCCATTTGTTGCTGGTATGTCTGAAAACAGAGGAGCTGATAGCAAATCCAGGTTTACAGTTCAGCATTTCTCAGCTGGAATGTGGTATTCCAGAATTCCACTCATTCAAAAACAAAAACCCAAACAAATTTGGATGCTTTGATAAGGTTGTCACACTCCCCCAGCAAAGTGAGTTGTTCTTTTGCATTTAAGAGCCTACACAAACCTTTGAAGAAAACTTCTAGTAATATGCAATCCCAGGTAGCTTGCAAAGGAAGCAGTTACCAACACAATAGAAATTTCCACAGCCCATTATCCTGACCTCCTCCTCTTTCTAGTAGATAAGAATTTTTTAACTCCTTCCAGTTCTGCTGGTTTTTAATATATGATTTATTCACAAACATTGCTGGTACCTTGTCTAGTGCAACAAAAATGGCTTCTGTTAATGTCACCACCTGGAGAAAAATTCTGGCATGGAAACTTGGATATTTCTTACCTTCAAAATGGATCTTACAAATTCCAGCTGTTTTGAGGATCCTAAATAACTGTCCATGAAGATTTTTTTGGTTTGGTTTGGTTTGTTTTGAGGACTTTTTGGTTGGGTGGCTGGGTGGGTGAGGTATTTTTGTTTGATTTTTTTTAGATTAAGAGGGCACTGAGTGATTATGGGAGAGAAATAGTAGACTTTTTTTCTGATTTTGACTATAAATTTCATGTTATAAAAACATGAAAGGGTGGGATAGCTGGCAGAGCAGGTTCCTGAGGTATGGTGTTGCTGCAGAAGCAATACATTATTCTCCTTCCTCACTTCAGAATAAGAGTGTATGTGGGACAGTACTGTGAGGCTGGGATCAGCCCAAGTTTGCACACCACTGAAATAGGCCTTTGGATTGCATGAGGTGAGGGCTCATCTCCAGCAGTTGAGAAAATGGAAATAAATGGAAACACTGCTACACATATAAACCTCGAGGTCTGTGCTGTTTATAATTACATTTTACAAAAGTCTGTATCAAAAATAAAATTTTTTTTTTTTCAATACATGATCTACGCAGTCTTTTCTTGAATGTAAGATTGATATTAGGCTTAGCAAGTGATGCTACCACATGTAGCCCATTCTTCACAATTCAAGGAAAAGAGTGCAATTAACCCAAAACAACATCTGTGAGTTATTTATGCATAAATAGGCATTCAAATGCAGAAATATAAGTAATTATTTCATACAGTGATGTGTTAAAAATTACAGACATTTTATATGCATGTTCAGGAAGACCGTTTCACAAATGGGCATTAGTTTAATTATGAGATCTCTATGGGTGATAATAAATGAGCTGACATTACTCTCTGTAAGCAATGCCAATTAGCTTTCAACAGCCAATGCACATATCATGAAATTGTGCCAGCCTTCAAAACAAAGTGACCAGTTTCAAACTGCCTGATGGAAATAATCTTTGGCTTGACTAACGAAGAGCTGTTTTGACAGTGCTATTTTACCCAAGACTGTGAGGGGCTTAGGCAATTGCAGGAAGAAAAACATCATCTTTGTCTTCTGCACCCCATTTATGCAGAAAAAGGCAGTTTCAAGCAGAGTGGCTGTACAAGGAACATTAATGTATGTTAATTCTTCACTGAATTAAAAGTCTACAAGTGGGCTGCTCTTCTGTATGGATTTGAGAAGAAGCCACTATAGCAGAGCTTTTCAATCTACTCTGATGCTGTAGCCTACTTATAGTTTAAGAGGAGAATTTCATGCCACTGTGAACAGTTAGCTCTCTGCACAAACCCACTTGTTTGAGATTTGTGTGGGAAGGTGTGCATGTTATCCTCTCCTACATATGTCAGATTGTGCAGAACTGACTGTACATGGTTTACTGTGATCACACCTGGTATAGTGTTGCCATACTCAAGGCTGCTTCACTCTTCCAAAAGCAGGAACATTCAAAAGATAAAACTGTTTCCAAATGTAGAATAAAATTATTGTGGAGATTGCAGTTGAAACTTTATATAACCTATTTGCTTAATTTAGGGCTTCTCTTTTGAGCTATCTCATAACTTTGAGTCTTGTAGACCAGCAAAGAAAATCAACACTTGGATTTATGCATCTATGCACATGCATTTCTTCATACTTTTTAATTTAATAGTACACAGATTTATTACCTGAATTCATAAATCAAATTAGTTGTGTTAATGCATACCTATACTAAGTACAAAGGCAAATACTGTTTGTTCTACCAAAACAATATTCTGTTAAATGAGTTTAACCAAACTAATTGAGGTTTTATGAGAATGTATGGAAGCCAATCTATTAAGTAGCAGACATAATAGCATACTCCAGTTTCCCAGAGCAACCAATAAAAGCAAGACAAGTGCAAAGAATAGACTTTCTGCAAGATGTTTGGAGAAGCTTTTGTTACTTGGTGCCTTTCTGTGACTCCATTTTGCTGTTATCTATATACAGACATCTAAACCTTGCTCAAATACATGCATAAAAGAAATCAATGTTGATTTTGCTTTCTGTAGATATGCTATTTTGTTCATTCAATCCCCAAACCAGTGTGACTGCAGTAAGGGAATGGTGGCAGAGGGGAGATTATGCTGTGTATATGACATTTCCAAAATGATTTTAATTATAGTCTTCTATTTTATAACAACAACAAAGAGCAAGAGGAACCCTCACACAGCAAGTAGAAAGAAGCTTAAATGAAAAAAAACTCAAACAACAAAATATAAAACCCCCAAAACAACAACAATAAATCTTTCTCCTGTAGTCAAAATTAAAGTCACACAAGTTGTTCGGTTATGAGTTGCTGTTGCATACCACAGGAATAAAGGCCAAGATGAAGGCAATGAAGGCTGCCTTTATTTTAACTGGTATGCCTTTCAGAAAATGGCCTATATATTATTCCAACCTAGTGTCATTCTAAGTCTGTCCTCAGCATTTATCAAAGACTAGTAAGACTGCCAGATTCAATTTTACTAGAACACATTTCTCCTTGATTATCTGAGGTGCTGTACAGTAACAATGCAGTATCCCACTATATCTCTGAAGCACAGTCGTTTCACCTGCCTGCCTTACTTACATCTCGTTGGCCTAAGTGGTTGAAAAAGAAGTGTGATCATAGGAGGTACAAATAAATTTTTTCACTGTTTATTTCCTTTCTATGTAAATTCACTAATTTAATACAAACTGCTTAGGGTTTTATTTTTATTTTTACTTGTTCACTCTCTTTTGCTAAATAGAGTAACCATATGTTCCTTAAAATCATTACTGTCTCTATTTTTAGCGCCTGCCTTGATGTAATTCGAAAAAAACAGTAAAGTCAGAGGAGAAAGGAGAAGGTACATAAGAAAGAATAATTTCTTTTCTCTGTGTCACTGGCCAGCTGCTCAGATGAAATTGGTGTGCATAGAGGAGACCTTTTCCACAAGGTCTTCTTCCACAGGCCTTGCTGTGAGATCCTGTGGAGGCCTCTCTAGCATCCACATCTCATCAGGCCAGATGAAATGCTGCTATTCTACAAGTAAATTTTGCATTTTAGTATGTAGATGCTAGAGGACATAACTAGAACTAAATATGTCCATGTAGTGTTGTCATGGAAATAGAGAATTTTGATGAAAATACAGATTTTCTGCATACTGAAATACCTTATTTCAGTAACACAAATTAGCAAAGCTGCACTCAGACAACTGCCATGTCTTTATTTTCTTCTAGAGGTTGGCACTATCTATTGAAAGTCAAAAAAAAAAAAAAAATTGAAAGAGTACATTTTAGCTATTGTGAGAATATAATGTCATGATCACATATTATGTTCATGCTATTTCAAACTGTTGTACAGCACTATGCAGCTAAAAACTTCTTATCCGTCCATAGAATTCGAATGGTGTTCCACGTCTTTTCCGTATCTAATAGACGGGGAAAGTGATGTAATTCAGCCATGCTTAGATTGTAGAGTGAGTCTGTACACTGCTCTTGCTTTATACCTGAGACTTTATCTTCTAGTTTAATCACATCATTCAGTCACTAAGAGACATAGCATATAAATAGTACAGCGCAAGCAATCCCTTTTGCAATGACAGTATACCCATAGCTGTACTCCAGACCTGGAGAGTCTTTGAACTTCTGCTGCAGAGTCACTGCCTGAAAAAGAACATGATGCTTCTTAAAATCAGTAAGTGAGAGCAATCAAAATACAGCATATATAAATGGAAATAAATGTTATACAAAATGAATTATGCCAGTTCAACTGGTTCTGCTTCTAAATCAAGATAGTTTAATTCAGAATGCTGTTCACATTTTGACAAAACAATGTAATAACCAAGTGGTTTTCAATAGCACTACATGGGGAACAGAGCTGTTGGAACTGATGAAAATTTGCCAGCAAGTTCCAGTGTATTTACCAAGAAAGGGGGCAATGCTGAAAATGGACACAGTCTTGGAAGGTCCCATTCAGCAGGAGATATACTCAGTGAATGATAATTGTCTCAGCCTGGACAACAGAAGGTCACTGAGTGCACTGGAGAACTTTATAACAAGTTTGTTTGGAGGCAGGTACCTTTTTCAGAAGTCCAGCCAGCAGTCTTTCCCCTTGGGAGGCTGGGGATCCACAAGTCTAACTGGCACTTTTGTATGGTTGAAGAATAGGGTTTCTGCATCAGTGAAAACACTGCAGGGAGTGGGGGGAAGTAAGGTGTCCATTTTGCCCATTTTTATGTTAGTTCACAAAAAACCTATTGATCTTATTGGCCAAACTCCACAAAATTTGACAGGAAGCTAGGTTTCAAAGGCCAGAGATGCCAACAGTAGGTCTGCTAAACCCATGACCTGCCAGCTTGAGCAGCCTCAGCTACATCCATGGCTGGACCAAATACCACAGTGCTCAAATATGAAGTCAAGAAAAAGAAATAGTGGTAGAGAGAGGACAGAGCAGCAGGGACTGAGATTAGGGATTGCAGCAACCATGATGGATCTTTGTGAACCATAGGGAATGGTCAGAGGAGGTGCTGTGGGTGGGCAGGAATTCTGGGCCAGGATGCTGGGGAAACAAGTGGAGGTGTGGTGGAGAGGGTAGGAGTAGCTGCAGATGTTGAGGAGTGCACACAAGAGAGAGAGCTCAGACCATTGTAGTAACGAAGGGAAATTTTCCCTTCGCTAGGTAGAGAAGGGAAATTTTCCTGTGTGGGTTCTTATGAGTTTGCAAAAAAAAAAAAAAAGTTTAAGCTGCAAGTTCAATAGAAATATGTTAAAAAGTCAGGAGGCATAAGCATGGTTAGCAGATGTCACTGGTTATGGTTTCTGTTATGTCTGAGAAGGAGTCTTGTGAGCTAGTCTCAATTTATGCCTTAAAAGAGAGGAAAAGTTGGACATCCTCTTTCAAAATTCTTCCCAAATTTCCCTTTCTCAAAAATGCAGTTCTGGAAAGAGAGGAAAATTTTGATGTTTACAGCCGCACAACCTAAAATGTTTTTAAGACTGTGGGCATGTGTAAAAAAGGACTTCCTAAAAGACTGCAGACTTGGCTGGAAAAATTCTCATCACAAATCTGGTCAAAGTTTTTTTTGTACAAATGAATAGGAAATGTCTGCTTTCCACAGAGAAGTCATGAAATGTCTGAGCCTTCTCACTCTGACAGAGTCAGTTGAACTGATTTGCAGCACATGAACAAACGTCTGTGTTCAGACATCTCTTTGCGTCCTCTCCAACCTGATTGCTTTTGGTGTACTCTCTGTGCTCCACTATTACTTCTGCATGTCAAACACATAAGTGCTGTACTGTGGAAGCATCTTTGCTACAGTTACGACTCCACTAGTGGATAAAGATATATTTTTATCCAGGGTGACCTTGATTGTGTGAAGCCATGCAGAAGTGACCACTTTAAATAATGTAGCAGCATGCAACCCATCAGTTTCCTTACACTGTTGCCTGTTTTTACCTTGGATAACTCATTAGCTGTCTCACTGCAGAAAACACAGCTGGGACAAGCACTTGGATTTCACTGTGAAGTAGATGAGAGTCTTTGGCTTGTCTCCACAAGCCATGTCATGACAAATATTGCAGATTTAGGATTATAAACTGCCAAGAAAAAGCATATATTGCATTCTAAGAAATACACACTTAAAATCACTCAGTATCACTAAAGCAATGCCCAAGGAGCAAGCAATGTGCTCTTACTTAATGTTATCTAATCACTGGCAACTTAAAGAAACCAATTTCCAATGAGGTGTACAGTCAAAAATTCATCTCAGGTGCTAACTCAATGCAGATTGTGACTGTGCTTTCAAGATGGTCAACCATTTGTCATGCGCTGCAAACAGTGTGCACACACACTGTTTTTTTCAAAAAGTGAAAACACAGCTGAAAGAGATGCTACTGAAATGTAGACTTCAAATAAGGTAATCTGTTCTACCCTTGAGCATTTTTCAAGGCTTCAGAGGTTTCTGCTGAATATTTAATCAACAAGAAATACAGAATTTTATTAACTACTTTATAATTTTTTTTTGTCTATCAATATGTTATATATTTTTTCTATGCCTGTTTATAGCAGTGTAAGAAGCAGACTTACATTCCAGAAATTCTTTTTTTCCATCAGTGCAAGGCAGGAACAGCATCTTAAAAGGAATTCAGAAGTGAATAAGTTCACATGTACTGTATGTGCTTTAGCAAGCAGGTGGATTTTTGAGACTCTGCAATTGGGTGGTTTTAAAACCTTTGAGAAGTCTGGCCAGGGACCTTAAGGATCTTATAATTGGCCCAGGACACATACTGCATCTCTTCTACTCAAAGGCGTCTGTTTAATAGTTGTATGTCCATTTTATAATCTCAGAATGTTGCAACATGCAGAAACTACCTGCCTCTGAGGCAGACTTTATATCTGTTGTGGTTTAAGCCATAAATCAGCCACGCAGTTTGTTCACTCACTTCCCCCTTTTTCTTCCCTCTGCTCATGG
>JANRGW010013548.1:11933-49963 GCA_024733675.1 Psilopsiagon aymara
TGGCCAGACCAAACATCACTAAGCCATAACTAAAAACATTGGTGTTATCAGCACTGTTCTCAGGCCACAAGTCAAAACCAGAGTGCTGCACCAAATACTAAGAAGGAGAAAAATGACTGCTACTGCTGAACCCATGACAGTATCTCAGCATCTGTTAGGTTATTTCCTAGAAGCTATCACTGTATTTAAAGAGTCAATAATACTTTCCAAGATGTTTTTCTTCTCAAATGGGTGTGATGCTAATTTTGCCTTCCGAAATTTTGGTTTGCTATTCAGATTACAATATGCATCCAAAGTTCCTGTGCTGCTCAGGTTTGAAGAAAAAAAGCTGCTGAACATCAATTTAGTGATTCTGTGTCACACATAATACAAATTACTAATGTGCTGCTGTAGATTATTATGAAGATGTTAACTCACGCTCAACCATAAAATCTTGCTCTCATTTAAATGCTTTAACTTGGTCTTTTTCTAGTACCTCCATGCAAATGGGATTGTGCATCGTGACTTGAAGCCAGAAAATCTCCTCTATGCAACACCCGCACCAGATGCACCACTAAAAATCGGTGAGCAGTGTTATATGTATGCTTCCCTAATTCCTTTGTACCAGTAATCTGTACTAACTGATATTTACAGTCTCACTATCACTTTATTCAAACCTAATGCTTATACTCAAATGAACAGCACATTACTTCTTCTGCAGCACTTTTTGTTTAAAAAACCAATACAAAACAATATGCTTGCTTAGAGAATTTATAGACAGAATTGTTCAGAACATGTCAGAGAATGAAGAGCTCAGGAGGAACAAAAAGGATCATGAGATCAGCATACGTCTGTGTGAACTTCTGTGCTCTGTTTTTTTTATTTTTAAACTAGCATTTTAAAAGGAAAGATTCATTAGCATGGAAGTACAAATGTGCAGATAAATGGTAGAAAGCAAACTGAGCAATGCTGACTTTTGTTTTGAAGACAAATTTGAGGGATAAGAAATGATCTTTGCAAAGAGCATAGGGAAGCTATCTGAAGTACAGTCAGCATCATGGGGGTGATGAGGAGGGACAAGGTGAGATCAGGCTCTCCTGAATGGGGACATATTATGCCAGTTCCGTTGGCCATGGTCACTGCTTGGAAAGGGCATGACTTCCAAAAAAATGCTAAGCATGCTAAGTTTTTGTTTTAACAAAGAGGGGGTCTGTGCAATCCTCCTGAACTGTCTGTAACCAGTCTGGAAAGACCACCTTGTGCTCTCTTACCAGAGAGCATGGGAGAGCACAGAGAGTGAGTATTGCCATGCTCATTATGGTGTTCATTATGGGTTTCAGGAGCTAGATTTCCACCAGATAGTCTCAGCAACTTTGTATAAATTTCTAGGGAAGTCTGTCATCTCAGGATGATGGTATCTTAATTCACATTTTATCCTAGTTTTTATCTTTCCTGGAAAACCTCTAACAGCTGTAACATACTGGATTAATGCAGCACCCAGCGGCCTTGTTTTGACAGCCAGAGTGGTGCAGGGGCTTCTGAAGCATTTTCCTAAATTCTATGATCCTTCATCATCTGGTTAACATTATTGTTTTTTAAATTGACATTTGTTTTACAGTAAGTATTTATAAAAGTAAAAGATGTTTCTGTTTGAATAAATAATACATAAATGATAAGCATTTAAGGACAAGTGAACCCTAACTATGCATTTCTAGAACTAAAGATGAACTGGTTTTATCCTGATCTTGAGTCAAAATATTCACTTTGTTATTCACTGTAACAAAACAATAATACTTTTATTTTTCACTTTCTAAAGCAAGATTATCATCCCCTGAATTGAAGAAGTTCAGTTTATTCTCAGGGTATAAAGACTTTGGTTTTCACATCTTTTAAAAAAACGGATCATGCAAGTATAACTCGTAAATCGTGAAGGGTCTTCTTGTCTAAGCAGTAATTCAGGGTAGAAGCATTGCAAAAAAGGATGATCAGTACTTCTCCTGGCACAACCTCTATGTCTCTAGAAGCCTTTTATCAAAGTGTGATTTTGTCTTGCAGGGACTGCATATTCTGATCCTCATCCAAGATATTACTGATGGATATTTTTTAACCCAAAATTGTTAATTTTATTGGATTGCTCACAAAGGGAAGGTGAATATGTACCTAAAATACATTTCTGGATCACTGCTTTTATGCCTTTAGGCAAACTATTTTATTGGCTTTGTGCAGTCTTCAGGATAAAATACAAGCTATATTTCTGTCAAGCAAGACCCAGGAGTAGTCATTTGCATGGAAAAATTTTGCTTCGGGACTGTAGTCTGGGTAGAATCTTTAAACTGATCCTCATCTCTGGAAATGACAGTACTGTTAATTTAATGCATAAATGTTCATTTAATTACATATACAATATAAAAAGAAAAAAAAAAAAAGTTATTTTACAAGGAAGTAAGTACATTAATATTCCTAAACAATCTTAACAGCTGATTTTGGACTTTCCAAGATTGTGGAAGATCAGGTGACCATGAAGACAGTTTGTGGAACTCCAGGGTATTGTGGTATGTTGTTTTATTACTTACAATATGCTGCACTTAATGTGAGGATGTTATATTTTCTCTTTCTAAGGTGAAATGCTTCATCATAAAGTCAAATATCCAAAAGCCCCTAAAAAGCAGAAATAAAATCCTAATGTTCAGAACTGGCACTGGGTTGAGTTTCTCTAAATTCATATTCTGTAGCACTGAAGCTTAATAATCAAAATATATGTCATGGTGTAAGTTCATTAGTTGAAAGAAAGTAAGTTCAACCATTGTAAAAATGCTGAAATTACTAAAATAATACTAGAGAGGCATCAGCAGGAATTCAAACTATGAAAGGCATAGTGGAAACAATGAAAAATTTATAAAGCTCGTAGCAATTATGAATATTAAATGTTATTTACAATTAATTTATCTTAAAGTTATTTCTTACATAGAAGAAATCAAATTATTACTTAAAGTAGGGTCAAAAATTAATGTATTACACAAGGATGGTAATTTTAATTCCTTTAGTAATTTAGAAATTAGGAAATTATATACCTGATGGTGTTGGGTTTATATGGCCTTTGAGGGTACTTTCCACTTCTTTAAATTGTGTTTCCTCTCGTGGAGTTACATGCTTCTGTTTTACATACAGTTCATGCTTCTCAGTCAGAAAGCAAATGCTACAGTTCATGTAGGTATAACATCTGGCAAACAATGCCATAGCTGTACTACATGTCAGATACCTTTATTCCGCAGACGATATAACTAAAACCAACCCTAAAAAATTAAGTGTCTAAAACTTAGAGAGCTCAAGCACATAATCCACCACAGCAGGGAGAAAGGAAGCATGCAACTGATCTTTAAAAAAATAAATTTAAAAAGGTGCTGCCAAGTCCCAAATTCCATTCCCTCATGATGGGGAGAGCATTTCTCTCTGAGGCTGTGGCAGGTGCTCATCCTGCTGCCAGCAGGGATGTGCCCAGCCTGCATCCGCTCTACACTGCAGACCTTCTTCAGCAGTGGCATCCCCAGGTCGTAGGGGACAGCAAGGGACGCTGCATCTTTGTGGCAAGCCTCTGGCCTAAGTGGCAGGGCAGACCACTGGTGTGTCCTGGCTCAGTTCTATGTGGTGGATGCCAAGCTGAGCAGGCAGCCTCCGGTGAGAGCCCCTCAGAGCGCACTGCAGCTTCCAGCAGGGCATCCTGAGCATGATGTTGATCTGCAGGTACAGCTTCCTTATGCACAAATTCAAGGTCAGAGCCAGGACAGAGAGCTCCCCACATATGAAGCTCACCTGGACTCCTGGAGCTAGAAAATGACCCAGAAATGGATTCTCTAGTGCCAGAACACGCAAAAGAAGAAGCCACTCGGTTAAAAGAGGATTGCAGCTGCTTCTGCAGTCTACTCAACCTTCATTGCAAGACCCTTTCATGTCAGCAAGTTGGCTGATGTCCAGAGAGGCTAGTGATCTTGATTACACCAGGGCAAGCTTGCTGGGCCACCCACCAAGAATGCTAATCTCAAGCAATCAATGAGATCTTGTGAAGAAACTCATTTCTGCCATTCTCACTGAACTCCAGATCCTAAATGGGCTTCTGCAAGAGGCTGCATGCTGCTAGCAGTGTGCTGAGTAGTAGGCATATCTGGTAGTTTGGAACAGAGCTGAGCTAACCCTTGTGGAAACTGTCATTTGTTTTTATAACTGAAAAACCAAAGCATTAGAAAAGACCATAAATTTACTCTGTTATTTCATAGTAGAGATAATAAGGCAATTAAGGTGACATGTCCATTGCCTCATATGGCATTGTCTGCCAAGCACATACAGGCACCAAATATGCTTTAGAAGCAGCACTGAATTCCAGTCAGTTTCATGAAACTGTACTTCACATATTAGCCATTAATGTTCTGATTGACAGTTATACTACAAATGCCATCAAACTGTAGATAGCATTTAGCCCTTTTATGACTGCCTTTTTATACAATAAAAATAGGATAAGGTTTATTCCCATAGAAGAGCCCTCTGAGTAGCAATGACTTGTTGGGGACATTTGAGACTGAATGCCTGTGCTGAGAAGACAGGAACTTTGTGCCTGCAGACATGCACCTGCAATCCTTGTTTCATGACCCAAGTTAAAACTGACCATGCAGAATTCCTGGTGCCTGGAAAATATACAAGGATTACTTTCCAGAAGTGGAGGAAATCCAGGAGGAAAATTGTTAAAATGTCAATTGAACTATGAATAATTGACAGTCACAGACTGCCAACTCCCACATGCTGCCCACCCAGCTATCAGCAGCTTTTCTAGAAAGGATACAGCAACAAAAACACCTACAGGAGTTTGAGTCCTTTGCATCAAGACTTACCAATCTACAGTCACTGGGACATGCAATATAATGCAGAGAACTGAAAACAGGAAGATGGCTGCAAAGAACTTGACTTGCTGAGACACTGTGCTTTCAGTGAACTTAACAAGAACAGCATAAGTGATTACTGACAGTAGCAGAAAATAAGCATAAAGATAAGCCACTGCAGAGCAATAATTCATAAGTTACAGCCAATATCTAAACTAATAGCAATGAATTATTCAAATCCATTCACCAAAAGCAAACTTCAGAAATACTGGAAAAAATTTATGAAATGTATAGCTGTGTAATCACAGTCCAGATGGCAAAGCAGACCTAAATGGACAAATCTTTGGTCTCTTTTATGACCATTTTGCAATACCACACAGGAGAAAAGCCAAAGAAGGGCAGAAAGTGTCTTCTGCCCTTATTCTGAGCACGAAGACATCCCAAGAAACATTGTGTTCTCTAGAGAGGAAGCATATTGGCCATTAACAGAAAAACTCCTATTTACTTTAGAACTCCTTACATGGCATTGAAAACATGACAGGAAGAATATTGGTTAACACCTCTTTTCTCTCTCCATCTCTTTCTCTGAGGTCACTGGCTGCTTTGCCTGTAAGCTATCCTGTTAGCTACAGGCTGACAGGAGTTAAGATCAGCTGGGACCTAGTGTCATTTCTCAAAACCAGCCCCTCTCTGTTTGTCAGCTTACCTAAGAAAAGGATAGGAAGGCAGGGAAAAGCCTGTGGTAAGATTGGTACATTTTTGTTCAGGTTCTGTACCATGTAGCAGTAGGGAATAATGTTCTTTGCCTTCAGTATTAATGCTTTGTAAAAAAGTTTGAGGAGGTGGTGGACTCAAGGGCTATGCTGCCATCCTGTACATTGATAGACGTTAATGAAGATACAGTGGTTGCTGAGAAGAAGGGCTACTGACATGGGGAAGTGTGTCTCAAAGTTGTCTTTGCAATTATTTTGTCCAAATTAGTTGGGTATTTTTGTCTGTGGCCAAAAAGTGAGAGAGGGAAGGTTCTTTCCCCCCTCCCAGTATGAATCACTTCCATTTCATCCTCTGGAGATGTGGCATTTCCATCCTGCCACCTCAGAAGCTTTGACCAGGGAGGTTTGCCCAGTCAGTAGCAAGCCTCGAGGGTGCACAGAGCTATTAGCCCTGGTGGTGAGAGGGCAAGGGGCACTCAAGGTAGACACATCACAGTTTGAGTGTGCAACCATGCCCATTTTTAGTCACACACAGCAGCAGCAGCAAATACTGTCTGATAATGAGGGATACAATGGTCTACTAAGCTTTCCTTGAGGAATGTTTGTCAAGCTTCCCTGTCTGAGATTAACTCATGTTTACCCTCTCAGAGTCAGTGTCCCACAGGACTGCCTGGCCTTCCTCCCTGCTCCTCGCTGTGGCAGAAGCAATTGCCTGAGATGGTCATGTCTTGCCTTACAATCAAAACAGAATACCAAAAATAAAAAGCAATTTGAAACCAAAATCCACTTTTAATTTTAATCTGTCTGTGCTTGGACATGACTTCTGTTGCTTTGTACTCAGTGAAAGAAATTATTTGCCTAATTAAATGCTTAATGGGGAGGGAACTGACTTTTAAAAAAACACTTAGGACTGTGCATGGAACTTAAATTTACTTCATGATTTTTATTTCTTCATTTAACTTTCATTTTACTGAGATATGTTTTGTCATCAACAGCACCAGAGATACTACGAGGATGTGCCTATGGCCCTGAAGTGGACATGTGGTCTCTGGGAATTATTACCTACATCCTGTAAGTGTGGACAGTGCTACAGAGTTATTCAGTTGTAAGCAGCTGCTGTGCTGTGAGCTGAAAACACAAAATCCTGAACTTCAATGGTGATATTCCTAACCTTACTTAAGGAATTAAAGCCCTAGAAAAGCATGGCAAAACACTGAGGTTACATATTTGAAAAATTTAACACCTCCTGAACAACAGCAAGATCTGTACAGAATTGTGCTGTTAATGTGAATAGCATATGAGTGTCAGAAAGCATCGTATGCAATTTTTTCTTATTAACTGTGAGATATATTACAATCCTAAGTAGCTTCTCAACTACAGATGGGTTAAGGAGAAGTTAAGGTGCTTGCAGTAGTTTCCCATTGCCTGTGAATATACACAAATGCAGCTGCCTCATTTGAATCAGCCATGGACACTGCTACAACTTCAGCTGCAGCACCAGTGTTGCTGCCTCACAGCATGTCAGCCAGGAAGCAGGGAGCAATCCTGGGCTCTGTCTGAAAATCAGTCCAATGGGTTAAATGACTAATATGAAAGTGTTCCACTTCTGACAAGGTAACCAGAGACACTGCCAGCAGAGGGCTGTGAGTGATGCTGGTCATACGCATTTTAAACAGTAGAGATTGCAACTACAGAAAATTTTCAAGCAGTTGTATCTAAAGGTAGCCATTGCATTGCAATTATTTTATTGTGTTGATGGAATCTTTCAAAGGAAGATTATTGAGAACAAAAAAATGTATCTTATGCATTGACCCTTCTTTCAATGGGAATTAATAACTTTATCAATTCCCTTGGAAGCACCAATGCTAAGCTGGACTGTGTGGTTGTATGCAATACTTGCATGATGCCTTTTATGGGGAGAAAATGGGATTTTGCAAGTACAACTTAAAGATGCAGAGGATTTGACGCATTCCAACTGTTTTCTTTCCACTTCTAGGACTCATTAACTATGTCCACCAAGTATAGTGTGAAATAATACATTTTTTTGTGTGTTTTGTAAAGAAAGAATTGTATTTTCTAGGATTTATACTAAAAGTACTTGTAAGGATATATAAACACTGAAGATACTATAGTTTAGTATCAGAAAACATATTTTGTCCTATAAATCAGCTCTCCATTTGGGTTCCTATAAATAATAGGCTACATTATGTCTATCTATCATTTTGCTATCTGCTACCTTTACAATGTGAATCTTTGTTTCAAAGTCTAGCTCAAGTATTCAGTAGGTCACATTTGAGATATTGGCAGGTGATCATTTCTCATCAGTTCTCTGGTCCATGCATAGCAGAAAGGCATGAAATTTGCCAGAAGGGTTCTCCCTGAAATTGAAGAGGTGCCTTTTGATGTCCCTTTACAAAGATACCTAGATTACGGTATGGGTTTGCCTAGTCATTCAGTGATTAAGGGATCACTGTTGTACTTGAAAGTGAAACCAGTCCTTAAGCAGAACTTTTTTCAAGCGTAGACAAGCTCCAAGCAGGAATGTACAGCAAATTCCTGTTTGAATATAATAAGTGCCATTTGCTATATCCAGCCTTCCAAAACCTTCCAGCTGCTCAGGAGATGCCCCCAAGCCATTAAACCTCTGCACTGTTGTAAACACAAGTGTGTGAGCTGCTGGGTGGGACACCACCGGTACAGATACTCCTCTACTTCTTCCTCCTTCTCTTTCTCTTCACCTCTGTCCTCAAAATCAAATTTGACCTACATAAACAAGCCAGATGAAAAGGGTGCTAGTCAAATCCGCCTAGCCATCTCTTTCACTTAGCTTTAACAATATTCCACATTTAAAACTGTTCTATTTCAATCTTTGTAGATCAACATTCCTGATAGATAAGAAGCTGAGACCAGAAAGGTATATGTACAGTAACTAAATCATGAATCCTTCAGCCTAAAGGAAAGTGTTGTATGTCTCAGCCTTATAGAATAAAGAGGGAATGCACTTCTATACTGGTACAATACATTGCCGTATGTGCCTCCAAAATTGAGTGTATGCAAGAGTTACCATGCTACAGAAGACATGCATACAGCTCTATCTTCTCACCAATACAAAGTGAATTTACCATGTGATTAAGAAAAACTTAGACACATATTTTGACAGAAAATTATTCCTGAGTCAAGTTATATCAGAGCACAAGCCTAATGAAGAATGGCTGAGGGAACTGGGGTTGTTAAGCCTGGAGAAAACGAGGCTCAGTGGAGACCGTATCACTCCCTACAACTACTTGAAAGGAGAATGGAGAGAGGAGGTGGCTGATCTCTTCTACTAAATAACAAGTGACAGGACAAGAGGAAGCTGTGCCAGGGAAAGTTTGGACTGGATATTAGGAAGAATTTCTTCACTGCAAGGCTGGTCAGACACTGGAACAGGCTGCTGGGCCAGTGGTGGAGTCACTGCCCCTGGAAGTCTTCAAAATACATGTAGATGAGGCCCTCAGTGACATGGCTTAGTGGTGGACTTGGCAGTACTGGGTAATGGTTGGACTTGATGACCTTAAAGGTCTTTCCAACTGAGTTGATTCTGTGATTCTGTGAAGACCTATTGATGATAGCTGTCATAATTCTAGAGAAGCTACATTTATACTTTTAACAGCAAAGAGGACCAGTCCTTTTGTATTCCTGCAACAGGTTAGAAATTCTTGCAGCTACTACACGTCAGGGATGCAGATAGCCGTCAACAGACAGGCTGCGCCTGTAGTCAAAATCACATGGATTTCACTGCTATTTACTGCTATTCACCATCAAAGTTGGAAGGGACCTCTAACAGTCATTTAGTCAACCCCCTCACTCAAAACAAGTGCAACCTTGCTCTCTATGTTCAGTGAAGTCTTGAACCCCTCCAAGGCTGGTGAGTCTGCAGTGTCTTTGGTCAACCTCCTCCAGTGTTTGACCACCCTCAAATCTAGCATAAATATGTGCAATTATCCCTACCTATTTACAACCTTTGTCTAACTGCATATAATGACCTGTTAGCTATTTTTTCTTAATTGTAGATCTAGCTCATAGAATCATAGAATCAACTAGACACAGCTTGAGGTCATTAGTGTGATAGTTCTATCACATTAATACAAGGTGATTTTTTATTAACTTGCTTAAAAGAACGCAAAACACTGTCCAGGCATTTCTAATTGTTTTTGGAGCTCTTTGTGCTGATTTTTCTTCATTTAATAATTAAAAATTAATCAGCATTGTACAATGAAGTTTCATAATAAAATGAAATGAAGAGCAGCCACACTGGGTCTTGCCCTGACTTATTTTTTCTAATTTGAAATGGCACCATTAGTTTTATTCATATAATTTGTCATGTAGCAAAAAATCTGTCTGCTGAAACAAAAATGTTAATAAGACAACAGTAGGTGATAGTAGTGAGTTATGACAAAGTTATTTTCAGGAGCAAACAGAGTATCACTTAGAAATCTTCCAACACAGGCCTTAAACATGATCTTACTGTAGATCATCAGTTATCTGGTATCTAGAAGATAGCTTTAGCTTAACCAGTTAGTGGCCAAACAACGCACTCAGCCAACTCAGCAAAGGTGCTCCATGGGGACAGAAGCTGACTTGAACCAAGCTCAGAATTGGTTGTGAGAGAGGCTGGGGAACAGGATGGGGAGCATCAGAGGGGCTGTGACCAGCTCCCACCCACTTAAGCACACAGTATTTGGAGGTTGGATCCTTCTGTTTTAATCCATCTCTGCCAGATCTGGAAATTAATAACATCATCAGAATGTGCTTATGGTGGAAGTTTTCTCCTCTTCAGCAGTGCAGAGTGATGAAGCTGTTCCATTTGTGGTTACACACCACTCCCAAAATCACATCTCTTCCTTTTATATCTGCCTCATTCTTCAAGACAGGAATCACATGGATTGGGTTTCAGGATACAAACACCACTTAAAATGGAAGGTTATATTTTTTAGATTCTTTATGGTCTGCTGTTACTTTTCTGCCACAATATCATTGTTTGGTGCATTTTCTGGAGGCAGAGTAGCAGAAGACTTCCTGTTCAGCTCAGAGTACTTATTAATTGAATAGGAAATTAATTTTTAAACATCTGATTATGTGTGCAGGCATGACTAAAGTGCAATGAAGCAATAAAAAAGACATTATATAAATGGAAATCACTTCTGTGAGCTCACTTTCCCCAGGGCCAGCAGTGTGGATTTCTTTTGAGGTCTCTTTTATTCAAAATATTCATTAATACAGCCATAGCAAGATTACAAAATTTCTTGATAATATATAGGTTACCTAAGTAAAGATGAGGGCTGATAATTAAAACCTGCTGAAGGTTTTTATGTTTTGTGGATGATAGGATGACTGAACATACCATGATGAAAATAATCAAAAACCAGTCCAGGAAATCTAAAAACTTCGAAATTCACAGGTAAATTATAGTTCCTCTGCTAATTCTTATCCTTCAGGGAAGAGTTACAGGATTTCTGATAATTTCTTTATGACATATCTGCACTTGCAAACAATCAAAAAATGCAGATCCAAGGTCAGGGGTTTTAGCGAAGAAATATAGATTAAAATAGAAAACATCATTACACAAATTTGCAACTCTGTGGTGTGCCCCTGAAGAATGGTGTTTGCACTAACTTCAAAAAGTCATACACTGAAGAAGGCTCACAGAAGATGGCAGGGATGAGCAAAGATTTCAGACTGACAAATGATAAAATAGTCTAAGGTACTTCAGTCTGACACCAGCAGAGCAAAGAGCTGCTATAAAATCTAGAAGGTAAATAGATAGCAACTGTTGCATGGCTATTCTTATGATTACAGACATATGAAAATGGAAAACTGACAATTTGATCTGCCTTTCCCTGTGCTTATGAATGCTTATGACCATGTTTTACTATTCTCTGTAGAATAAGTTCCATGTCTGATTTCCCAGAGTGGTCTCCAGGACATGAAGTAGGGAAAAGTAATACCAGAATCTGTTTCTAACAACCCAAGATGAGGGAATGTTTGAAATATTTCTTTCTTTTTCACCCTTGCAGACTTTGTGGATTTGAACCATTTTATGATGAAAGGGGAGATCAGTACATGTTTAAAAGAATCCTGAACTGTGAATATGACTTTGTGTCCCCCTGGTGGGATGATGTGTCTCTGAATGCCAAGGACTTAGTAAGTAAAGCAAAACTAAGACTGTGGAGTATCTTTGCTGATATGTATTTGGCTAGTATCACCTCCACTGAGAAAAAGAGTCCATTTTTGGATGGAGGCAGAGTGATTTGGTAATTAACTGTACCTATAGCTCCTTGCTTTTCTTCTTATTTCTGGTATATGATAGTGCTTTGATGTATCCCGTCAGTCCAGTGCTGAAATTTTGCACTCAAACCCACGGACGTTCAGGTAATTATGTGGTCTAAACCACAGATTGTAGGCAGCTGTTACAGTGTTCATGTAGCCAACCTTTCAGGCTAGCTCTGAGGTGCTTTGTCAGTCCTCTTTGCAAGGCAACCACCTTCAGGGGAACAAAGATAGAAGTCCTGTATTTTGTGCAGTTTTCAAGTCTGAATCTTGGAGGAAGAATATAAAATGAGTCAAGCTCCCCTCACCCTACTTTTCCTCACAGCATTTTTCTGTCCATTTAAGCTTTCTCTCTGTAGATGAGGAAAGACGCATTACTTTTAAATATGGTCCATTAGCAAAACGCAAGGGTTGGCGTGCTACCTGCACCTTATGCTTTTATTACTGAACAAAGTAAATTGGATCCAGGAGGCATTGATCTGTAGATAGGCATTCTTGTGTTTGATTTTTGGTCAAATTTAACTTGCACAATTCAGTTATTTCATTAGCACTGAAGAAACAAGTGCTCAGTTCCATGTTGCTTATACAAACTGTGACACGAAAGGTTTTAAAGTACTTCAGAACACCTCAAATGCAAAACCTGTAGAAGTTCAAAATACTTTTTAGTCATTAAAATAGATGTGAAGTTTTTCTGAGATCAAAAAAATATTATTTACTGTTGTTGTCATCAAAACCCAGATAAACAGCAGCTTGCAGCAAAGCTGCTCATTCATTGTATACAGAGAGCTTTGGTCCAAACTGGTGCCTACCATTTTGCTGCAGTTCAGAGTTCCAGGTTTGAACATTACAGCAACTTGTAGATAAGGATGATGTCCATGGCTCTTGAAACCCATGCTCTGGCCAATTATAGAGTGTTTAGTTGAAGTGATCTCCTTAACTTGACCTCTTCTGTGGATGCACAGCAAGTATTCATCATTATGCCAGTTCTCCTGCACCTACTTCATAGCACCAGATTTCTTTGTGAGGAAATTTCAGAGAGCCCTCAACTGAGTCCTCCCTTCACACGTGGCACAATGCAGTGGAGCAGCCCTGTGGCATCACTCACACTTTTCCTCCACAGGGTGTGGGGTGTGGAGAGTTGCATAAATGTGGCTCTGCTGAGTACTGCCATGTACTTCTTTATTCTCACTCTCCTGTTTTTTAAAACACCACTTGCCCAGCAAAACCCATGAAATCCAGCTTGGCTGGACACACTTGTACCCAGCAGTTTGTACAGTTCCACTCCCAGAGGCACATGTGCAGTATGTTGTTTTCAAAAACATTCCTACTGTTGTATTTGGAGTGATGCAGCTTCCCTGGTCTTGGCAACAGAAAGAATGGCATAAACAGCATTAGTTTCAGAGTCATCTAAGAGAGTAATAATTGTACAGTACTTTTTGTTACATGATATTTTACAGCGACTGAAAGAATCATTTGTTACATACCTAGCAGTGACTGCATGGTACA
This sequence comes from Psilopsiagon aymara, assembly GCA_024733675.1. NCBI lineage: Eukaryota > Metazoa > Chordata > Aves > Psittaciformes > Psittacidae > Psilopsiagon > Psilopsiagon aymara. The sequence continues at coordinate 25,309 of JANRGW010013548.1, forward strand.
AGTCTGCATGAGTGGCATCCACTAGAACTTAAACATTCAAATCCACTTTAAGCCTTGTCCAGATGTAAAAGTGGAGATACTGCTAAGAGAACTGCTTGTCTGAGGGTATTTTGAGAATCTTTTAGGGTTTACATGACAATTCAGATACGCATACCTGTGGCGGATACAGGCCACATTGGTACATACTTTTACAAATGCTAGCCAGTTGATTCTTTTTCTTTTCTCCCTAAGTGGCTGTCTTCGATGTTATTTATGGAGGACCAAGAATGCCAGAAACAAAGTACATTAAAAGACCTGCATAGAAATTGTTGTTGGCCTCTTAGAAACACATTCTAAGACGCTTTCCAAACCAAGACCAAAGCCCCAGACTGTAAAGTTTGGCAAAAGTAAATTAACAGTCTTCTGTATATCTCCTTTGTGATGCAGGTTAAAAAGTTGATTGTTTTAGACCCCAAGAAACGTCTTACCACTCTACAGGCTTTGCAGCACCCATGGGTCACAGGGAAGGCAACAAACTTTGCACATATGGACAATGCACAAAAGAAACTTCAAGAATTCAATGCCCGGCGTAAACTTAAGGCAAGTCTCTGTATATGGTCTCTAATTAGGCCATAAAAGTATGCAGTTAGACTAGTAGCCTTTCAGAAACCTTCCACACTTTTCAAGACAACATTCTATAGAGTTATGGAAGTTTTTTATTGAACTGATGAAGATTAAGAAGTTGAAGCTGATTTAGTTGATGTCTGCAGCCAAACAAATAAAAATGTGTGAAGTTGATTGAAAACTCATCTACACAGGCAGAACTGCTGAGCAGGCACACAGCTTTTGTAATTTCCTGCCTTTTTTCAGTTCTTTCTTCCTTTCCTCCCTTCTTCCTTCCTTGCTTCTGTCCATCTGTCTATCCTGTACTGCTTACACATCTTTAGAGTACTGACCAGAAAGAACACAATTCTGAGTGGTTTCTTCATGAGCATCCACAGATCCTGAAGATATTTAGTCAAATATAGCTTATTTTGATCCATAAGCTACCCTCAGTTTCTATACCAATCAACGCAAAGCAGGAGCATAAGCCATCCTTTTGTATGATCTAGAATTAGTATTTCAGACATGCAGGTCCGTAAAATGTGTGAATTGAGATTAACAGGCCCAAAACATGCATTTGCAGGTACCTCTGACAGCAAATGTGCAATAGGATTCTTTCATCTGGAAATGAAGTGCTGCAAGGCAGGAGCGCATGTGAGACATGTGCTGAAAATAACATTAGGCTCTGAGTCACCATTAAGCTCCTTCACATCTAGTCTACTTATCTACTACAGGAAGAAGCAGGAAAACATTTTTAGGTGAAAATAGCAAGCAACTGGGCATCTAACTGACACAACATTGGGAAACTTTCTCCTCCCTTAGTACCTTCTTCAGCTGTGTCTGCTTGGGAGAGACTTCCAGGGATACTCCAGCACAGGAATTATTACACTGAAGCCATCATTGTGGCCCTGGGGAATAACAGCAAAACACATCTGAGAGCTTTGTAACTCCTATGGAAAAAAAAACAAAAACAAAAACAAAACCCAGAAACAATGACCCTTAACTTTGGTTTTGCTCATTTTTCAGTATTACTACGGAATGGTGACCGGGGATCTGTGCAGAGCAAAGAATAAAGCTTTGTAGTTTACCAAGGTCTCAGACAATGTAGATATAACTCACAGTGACACTTTGTCCATGCAGAACATGTTCTATTCAAGATTTCTATAGCCTTACATTATGTCTGTTTTGTACTCACTGAAGACGCTATGCAACATTGTTACATCAAAATTATTTCAGAGCATGAGCAGAATCATGAATTTAATTAATTCTGTGTAAGCTGTTACATTCCCCACCCAGAAGTCACAGACAAATGCATGCCCTTTCTATAATTTTTTGGTTTTGATTCTCTATATTTTTACGCCTTTGACGCCCAATGAGATTTTGGTTTTGATGCCCAGAGTTGTCATAAACAGAGAATAGTATTTCTGCTCCCCACCTCTGTATGTTTGGGTTTTTTTGAGGCAATAAACCTCTTCAAGGCAAGGGCTTAATGTATGTCTTAATTTCATGACATTTTGTATGGGAGAGTCTGTCCCTAGGGTGTGTGTGTATATATACACATGCATATGAAATTGCCTGTATGCTCTATACCATTGTGATTGGCATAGACAATAGTAAATAGTGACATACAATTTTCCTCTATGTTCTGTGTAATAATTAATGATAATACTGTTATTACTATGACAGAAGGTAGCTTTTTTTCTGCCATGTAACTTCAACAAGGGAAGTCTGAAGTAGTGTCTAAAAACAGATGCAGCATGTGAAGCTGAAAAAAGTATTCTGTTCATGTTGGCCAACTTGTAATCATGTGAATGCAGCAATTTTACAGAATCATAAAATAGAATCATAGAATAGTTAGGGTTGGAAAGGACCTTAAGATCATCTAGTTCCAACCCCCCTGCCATGGGCAGGGACACCTCCCACTAAACCATGTCATCCAAGGCTCTGGTCCAACCTGGCCTTGTACCTCAATCCAGTACTTCAGATGGCTTTCTAAATCTGTCCAGGCCCAGGGAGGTATCCAAATGTGACATTACCATGAAGACTAAACATAGTTCTGCTCCTTAACAGGATGATGCAAATACTGCAGTGCTGCAAGACTATGTCATTTAAGGAATGTTTACTTGATCCTCTCTTTCTCAGGCTGCAGTAAAAGCTGTGGTGGCATCAACTCGCCTCGGTAGCGCCAGCAGTCACAGCACACATGACAGCAACAAGCCCAGCCGTAATCCGTCTCCTGTCCATGACACCAAACCTGAAGAGAAACCTATTCAGGAAGCAGAAGCAGCTCCAGAGGACATCTCTTAGGTCAACATGCTTCCCTGTTTCAGCTAATATCTGTCATTTCATACACCAGCTTACTTGTCATTCAGCAAGAGAGATTCGTAAGCTTGGCCTCTCTGGTTCTGCTTCAGGGTGCCAAATACACCGGCTGGTGATCCTACCTTCAATGCATGTGACTGATTATGAAAATAGTAAACAGTTCCATAAGGCATGTCATGGAAACAGTGTTATTTGCAGTAATACCGGCAGGTAAAATCATGGGGATGAATAACTACCTATCATAATGCGTATACTTCATATACATGTATCCAGTGTTTCTAGATAGCATTTGAAATGAAAACTACTTAATTTGTCTTCTGTATGTCTTGAGTTTCTTTGAACTGCTTCCTTCCAGATTCATAATCCTGCAGCAGACAAAATGGAAGGAAATACCATGCCAATGCTTTTAAAACTGATGTATGAAATAATGCTTTTTATCTTTAAAATTAAAAAAGCATTTGGGGATCTATATGCAAAAAACATTCCACTACTTCTGAGAAGAAATTGAAATGTTAGCTCCACTAGGCATGAATATGTACATTCCTCAAGCTTGTGTTGAGAATGCCTTATTCTGACTTTTCCTATTTGTACACAGTATTTTAATGACAACCAAAATTATTCAGATTTCTGCCATTTCATTCTCTAGTATAGCTAAACAAAACAATAGACTAAAGACAATTAGCATAGATGCAAATTTGAACCATCATATTTATTCATTAATTTCTAAACTGTGCAGCTAAAAGACATTTTTATAGGGCCTAAGGGAATAACCTGCTATAATACAAGTTATAAATGCTTAAAGGAAGGTATTCCACAAACCACAAATGATTTTGCTCTGGAGAAACACTCTTGTACAAGGTCTGGAAGCAAGCAGTATAAACTAGTTGCTTCCCAGATCATTTGACCTCATGAATAACCAGTTTCCACTTGTCAGCATAATTAGTCCAGGTTTTCCAAACAAGGCCTCCTCCTGTTAAGTGATCCACCAGCACAGATCTTACATCCACCAGAGATCTTGTGTCTTAAGTTAAAAGCTGCAATGTGCATGAATCGTCTTGCAAAATAAGGGTCAGGCTTTTCAGGTATCTTGACTTCTTTGTTGAGCATAACTGATAGAAATTGAAAAACTAACATGCATCAGTATGTATGACCATTTACATTTGTTTGTTATCACTTTGACAGCATGTGACTTTCGTGATGTTATTGATATATTACAGAAATGGCAAAAAGAACTTGATGCACAAGAATGTCATTTGTGTTTGTTGAACTTTTTAATACTGCTAGCTACGTAACATCCTACTATAAGTCAACATTCCTCTTTTGCTTTAATCATTTTTATGTTGCTAGGCTTTGCACAGTTTGCCTTGAAAAATATATCAGCTACTGAAAAAAGTCATTAATAAAACATTCAGTAGGTACGTTTCTTGGTGAAATTAAAGGGTAATATGAAGTTATTTATATAGTAGGTTTGATAATTAAAATATAATCAAGATTAACATAAAAAGGAAAATCAAAGATACTATCTTTACTAGGTGAGAATGCATGCTAATGAATGTAATGTACATGAGAGTTTTTACCAATTTCTTATAACTCCGAACTTGTACGAAAAGGTTTCCTAATTAAGTGCAGTTGAAATTTAAAGTACGCGCACCGTCCTTCATCTTTTTCCCAGGTTTGAGGGAATCCAACACTTTGAAATCAGCTGAAACAGCTGTTGCGAGCATGGCAGCTATAAATAGGCCAGCAAGACACTTCTGCAGGTTTTCCCTTGGAAACAAGTAGTCAGACTAATCACTTTGAAAAAGATGATGGGTACACCCACTTATCTCACTTTTTACTCCCTTTCTTACCTCCTGCGAGATGACTGCAGGATGAACTCATTTCTCAGCCACAGCTCTCCCGCCCCTGTTACAGTGGTGAAGCCATCTGAGTTCAGTCAGTGGGGAAGTTTGATAGGAGAGGCTGGATTTCTGTAAAGCTTCCTCTTTGGTTTAGGATAGTTGCTTCTAATGTGCAGTAGTAGAGCTGGCTGCACAGTTACTGCGTGCATATCTGTAAGTGTTTGAACACAATTATTTTTGCCTAAGGCACAGTTTATTGAGCTGAAAAGTAGTCCCAGCTGATTCTTAGGGTTACTCTTTGCCAAATTATACAATAGTATGACACATCTATGAACTGATGCCGTGCAGCTGGAGACCTCTCTGTGACAGCATGGTCTTGGAGACAGCTCAGTCTTGTGCTCTGGGGTTTCAGTTGATTTTGCTTAGTTTTTATTTATTATGCTCAATATAAACCAATCAGGATGTCTGTGCTGAATGAATTACCAGTATGTGACTCAGTAAAGTAGTATGTCTGGTTTAAGTGTGACAGTATCATAGAGAAGGAAGAGTAACACTAGGGTGCATGCATGTAACTGAAGAAAGGACTGTTAACATGCATCATTTTTGACTGAAAAATCATATCCTGGAGGCATCTGCCATAATTCTCTGCCATAATTCGGACTTGGGAGTTCAACAGCAGTGTCTCTTACTGTGGCTGAAAAATATGGACATATTCAAAAACTACTGAAGGTGGAGCAGTTCCACATATGTAGTCATAAACCAGATGCATATATGTAGCTATAAACTAGGTAAAATATTACTGATGGTCTTTTCTGTTGAAATCCTAAAGTTTAAGTTTTAAAAATGCTCAACATATTAGTGAAGTCCTTGTCCTAGAAGCACAATTGGAGAACGCTGCCATCTTTTTGAAGTCTTTGAACTTAGCACAACTTTTCCTTTAGAGAGAGAGTGTAGCATTAGCCAATTGAATATTTGAGGTCTAGGCTGAGTATCCGATGGTTGTTAAATGGCCAACCATGTCCTGCCTTTGCACAACAGGGTTTTTTACAAGCTCAGGAAGCTTTGCTCTAAAATAGAACAGATTTCCTGTCATTTCAAACACTTTTGCTTGCTATTTTGTGGACGACACAATGATTGTACTGCATAAGCCTGGTGCTGGTTTGTTTGGACTTCGCGTTGTGCAAGCATGCTGTAAGGATGCAGATACATCATAATCAAACTTCTGAATGCAAAAGAGCATCAAGACAAAAGTTTATGATACAGCATGTGCTCCAGAAGAAGGGCAGTAAGGGCTCTGTTCCCACAAGCAAGCAGTCTGTTGGGCATAGAGACTGACAAAAACTGCCTAGCATCCCCCTTACAAGGACCCAATGCCTCAAAGAGCTCTGAAAAGCCACATGGTAATAGATCAACATAGAAATGACAACCAGAAAGTTTCTGGAATGGGCTTAGAGCAGCAGGGAGTCACAGGCTGTGGCTCACTGGTACCTAGGCCTTTGCAAAGACCAAACAACAATCCTTTGCCTGCAAGTGAAACACAGAGTCAGCTGGGGGGAAAGCAAGGACAGCACTGAATGTCCTGCAGTCCAGCAGCAGGGAAAGGGAAAAAAATGCTAGGGGTTGCCAGTGTTAAACTTAGCAGATGGATAGCAGTATCTGCTAAGCAGCAAATGCAGGAGGATTATTGAGAATAAACATTCATTTCCAATTAAAGACTGGCAACCGTCCCTCAGCTGGGGAAATGCTGTAACTCAGAGCCCTGCAGTGCAGCTCTTGGGGTTGTTTTTAAGAGTGGCATGTGAAAGTGCAGGATGGAGGACTTCAGCTTATCCTTGAATGGTGTCCTGCATGCTGTGTGTTTACAGCGTGAGCACTCATGAGTCCCAGCTCAGTGCCTTGATCCGTGGCTTGTGTAGAGGCCGTATGTTTCTCCTGGAGAAGAACTCATTTTTGTGTGGCTGAGTCTACCTTGCTGCTGCTGAGCTTACGAGTGTATAGCTTATGTAGGCATGCCATTCAGGTAACAAAAAATATCTTCTTATATGGGAGAAAAGCAGAAATGAAGCTAGCCAAGCAAGACACGCAATGCAACTGAAAGCACAGTGGCAGGGATACAAGCAAGTCCCAAAGATATTAAAGGTAAACAAAGAGACAGCTCAAAACATCCTTACTTTATAAAACAGCAATAGGCCAAAGAATGTCCTTTGCTCCCTTTCAGAGTAATTTCAGTTACAACATACAACCACAGTAGTAAGAGTTAATTTTGCTTTTGTAAAGAGAAATTAAACTTTCCTGCTGAGCCCCTGTGCAATACCATGTTGTATCAAATAAAACCCAACAGTTGTATTGCCAAATAAGAAGAAAATACAATGATAAGGAATGAAAAGAAGAAAACTAGAAATAAAATAATTACATAGTATAGTTATGTCTGAAATGAAAAGATGTTAGTTCCAGAACACGTATAAACTTTTACTTACAAGACTCTAGATTCTCTGCATAAGCAAAAATTTGCTTTATGTCTGGGACATAATGCTTCAGGACAGAGTAATTCAGTGAAGACTGATGGAGGGTCAGTGCAAATACAGAGAGCACGCTGCGGAGTGTAAATCCTCTAACTTATATAGGAACGTAGCAATGTACATGCATATAACTAAAATTACATCAAAGGCAAAATAAAAAAATACCTGCACTGCATGCTCTTCTATCCCTCTAGAGTGGAACAGAGAACAACACAGTCATGAACATAGTCGTTATTGGAAAGCATTCAGAAACTGGGGGGATAGGCATAGTACAGAAACAGGAATGGAACAAAATAGTCAAAGTGGCCCAGTTCTGAACTTATCAATAAAATTATAGATACATATTAAAATGTATGTATAGACATGCACACATAAGTATATAAATTTATCAAAAGAGAGGCAGAGACTTCTGAGCAGTCTGTACAAGCCATGTCTGCACTAACTGTCACAATAGCCTTTTAAGCTGCCTTCTGCCCTTTGCCAGCATTACTCAGCTGGAACTGAAATCATAGTATTTAACACATAGATCATTACTGGATGAAATTCAGTGTAACGGATATTAAGATATGAAAGATTAATAAATACAGATGGTACAGAGTTTTCCCTAGCTCTGTCTCCTTCGTAGCAAGATGCAGTGGGAAAAAGAGTGTTTCAGTGCCCTTATAATTTTGTATGCTCAGGACATGGACCAAAGTGGGGTGACAACACTAGCACAGCATTTTGTGATGGGTTAGAGCTGCCCTAAACCACACCAGAGGCTCCTGCCCAGTCATGCTCCATCCACAGCACATGTGACTAACCCTTAACTTGTATATCAGGAAGGTGTTAACTGGCCAAGGTATATTAAACAGCATGTGTCAGCTCCTACTAAGTAGCACAGAGCTCCTCCCATAGCATCAGCTCCTTTTTTTCTGTCTGACTCAGAAAATGCAGCATGCCAGAGCGTTACGTGGCAATAAGCAAAGCTTAAAGGAAATGGATCATCTCTGTTTTTTTCATTTGAAACTGTAGTTTCAAGAACAAGTGTTAACATGCATTTATGGCTAATGACTTGTTGTTTTTCTTCCCTATTATGCTTCATCTTATTTCCCGTCCCTGGACCCTGTGGGGCACCCAAGAGGAGCTGTCAGCTGCCAGTCAGTGAGAGAAGAGCCATCTGACGCGTGGCAGGTCACAGCTGCACTGCTCTGACAAATCTGCTGTTGCCCTTGTGTCTGTCAGATGGTCTCGCTCCTGCTCTTTTTCTTGTTTGTGCCCCCAGAAGAGTTTGGGCTTTACTGTTCAAGCGTTAATATATTCTTCTGCGAGCCACCCTTGGTGTGATTTGTCATTACCAGTTATAGTACCCAGGGAGAAGTGCTTCCCTTTTCCCTCCCCATTTCCTAGACTCATGCTGTTTTCTGGCACCTTTTGTTTCCTTTCTCTGGCTGATAAAAATAGCCTAGTGCTTTGCAACAAACACTCTGCAGAACCAGAAAAGAATTCAGCTCTTTGAGTTTGGTTCACAATAGACAATTAAGGCACCTAGGCTGCTGTAGAGGCTTTTGGCTGTAGGAGCTGCTAACGCTGGAGATGAGGGATTAAAAGCAAAGTAGGATAAGAACAGCACCATGCCAGGCACTGCTCCTAAGTACCAGGAAGATGTTTTGTCAATGGCATCCTTTTCCTTCCGTGGGGGAGACACAATTTTGGTCAGTTCAAAGCAGTACATCAGGCTTAGGAACTCTGAAAGATACTGTGTGCGCTATGACCAGTGATCTTCTTGGTATCATTTATGTAATACCAGTTGATATACTTAGTATCTTATTTTTTACAGCATTGCCAGTTAGTGCATTCATTGGCAGCAGGAACAGTGAAGTCAGTTCATAACACTTTAGGCCAATTTGTTGTCTGGAACTGTAAAGTATGATCTGCTTTATACCACAGAACTTGGTGGAGCCAAACTTTGCTTCTGCATATACACAGGGAAAGTCTATCAAAGAGAAAAAAAGACTATAATTCTTATCCCTACATTGGGTGGATCTGTGATGGTTCTCCCAGTTGAAATTACTTTATCATAGACCTTCGTCAGTTACTCTGGTAACTCAAAAGCTGAAACAAGCCATTGGACATGATTTAGAGATGCAGATGGCATGCAATCTATCCCAGAGTCAATATGCTCCAGTAGTCACAGAGCTGTATTTACTCACCCACAGAACTATGCATAGGGGCGTGCTTTGCCATATCAGCCCTCAGGATCATCTGTTATGTCCTTCTGAGCTACTCCTTCTGAAAGAAAGCTTTTTCATTAATCTAACAAATTTAAATTAATTGCGCACAACATCAACAGTTTTTCACCCATGCCCTTAACAACGCAGCCCTAGGAGAAGCTTTCATCAAGCCCTTGTCAAAGCAATAGTGTTGGGCACCACATTACTTGTGATAACATTATGTGATTTTAATCCTACCCAAGGAATTATTTCTCTCCCTTCTGGACAAGCCAGAGGAGCTACAGGCTTTGCAAATGTCCAGTGATCAAATTACCTGATCATATCAAATTACCTGATTTTATCAAATTACCTGATCAAATTACCATACTTAACTAACCAAACAGGGTGTGTGACAAGTACAGTGCGAAGTTCTGTGTCTAAGAGCCAAATACCTTAGCTGTTGCTGATAAATTCCATCTTACACTTCTGCTTCAGGTTAACCAAAATGATTAGCCACATTTAAATCAACTGGCTTAGTCCCAGTAATAAAGGTACCAGTGTGAGAGGATCTTTTCAGACTAAGGCACAGTTTTTACAGATATTAACAACAAAATTATAAAAATGTTAGCTCCAAATAGCTGTGTTGCACTGTGATAAATTATAGCTATCATACCTGCAAGAACCAGGGTTTTCTAGGAAAAAGTAGATCCCAAAGCATGATTGTGTTACTTACAAATGCTAACTTTACGTGAACAAGCATAAGTGCCATCATGAATCCACAAGTACTACTAAACAGTAAACATTCACAGCAAAAACACCAGGGCATTTTACTACTGAGCACACAAAGAGTTTCTTAGGTTTGCCTAGACTGGGAATAAGGTAAAAATCGTCTATGAGCATTTCCTCCAAGGACTCAAGTTCCTGATTTTTGTTGTTTTCCAGACATCACCATCTCTCATTTATGAAAACAGTACAAACGTATCCAGTACCAGCCTCCTCTAGATGAAAAAACCTCCCCATTGACCCCACTTTCCATTTGTAAGACATCACAGCTGTTTTGTTTGTACCATTAATACGGCCCCCAGTCTCTTCCTCAGCTTGCTATGAGGCCCAGATTAGTCTTGAGTGGCAAATAGGAGTTTGTCAAGAAATGTTTAATGAAGCAAACTGTATTGAGACAAATACAGACTGTATGCATATTTAGAAAAATACATCTTTGAAGGATTTTCTAAATTCTGCTGCAGCAGTGTCCTCTTTGAGGAGGAACATGGGAAGGACGGAGATCCATGGGATTCTGCAGAGGGTCCTAGGCTAGTTGCTATCACCAGCCTACTGCCCCGTTGTGGTGGTGGGTTCTTTGTTTGCTCTGTTCGAACCTTCACCATTTTGGCTGCAGAGAAATGGGATTAAAACTAAGAGACTTTTCACTGGAGGTATGTAGAAACAAGAACAGTTACATGACTTAGCTGCTGACAGCTATCCCCAGCTACGTGTGAAAACTACTATGCACAACAAGAACAACTTCCTTGATCACATCACATCTTCATAAGGAGTCATGCTAATCCTTCAGATTAAATATCAGAAATTTAATTTAATTTTCCATAAGGAAAATATTTTGTGCTTTGGCTGATTGTTTGTATGCTTTTGTTTGGGAGAGTTGTTTGTTTATTTGGTTGGTTTGGTTTGGGTTTGGGTTTTTTTATCAGAATACGGAGCGTTGAGATGCCTATGCTTGTGAGAAGATTATCTCTGAAGTGATTAGGCACTCAGGGAGAAGGAAAGATGGAAGGTGAGCCCTAACCCCTAGGACTAAGATACATAGGATGATCTTCCAGACACCAAGGATGGCTGATGCACCTTGTAAGGGAGTGGGAGAAGCAGACACAAGTTACAGTGTCTGTCCCACCTGGGGGAAGTAGTTTTTTAGTCCCAAGGAGCTATGTCACTATGTTCTTGCAAGCCTGAGAGGCACCAAGCAGGGTCTGTCTGACTGCTCCAGACACACAGAAACACCTTAAGCTGGTTTTAACCTGAAGAAATGTGATACACTAAGGGCTTGCGTCTGGTTTAGCCTTGGTTTGCAGACACCTGGTGGCTCTTGGCTCTGAGGCTGGATGAGGACCAGACCATAAACAGGGAATTTTGTGCTTCTGTTAATTCAAGAGTATATGCTGCATGGTTAGAATATGTGGTGATGCTTCTGAGACAGACATAATGGTGCTATTCACTTGACTATAAAACACGAAGTATTCTATAAGCCTGTTACAGAAGCTCATTCATCTCAGAGCAAGGGTGGCTGGACTCAAAATAAAATAAAAAATGTCACCTATCTATTAGACTTTCTCGAGTTAGCTCTGTGTTCTGTGTACCTGACTCCTTTTCCTGCTTAATGCACAAGAAATCCTGTATTGTCAACACTGTTTTCTTGTACTAGCAAAATGTTAACCACTAAATAGAAGTTTATAGACTGCTTGTTTTACTGTACATCTTTACTTCAGACTAAGCCTGTTTGTGTAGTAACCTTTCTGATACTGTACAGATGAACCAGAGAGAAATATTGAAAGTTTTTCAGAAAATACTGAAAGTTTTGTAATTTCAGTGTACTGTATTTGGGACCAATGTACCTGCTTGTTTGCTTGCATGGAAATGCTGATAAGCCATGAGAATATGCTTTGATGGTGGGAAGCCAGCAAGTTTAATAAATGGCTTGCATGATTGATATGATGCTAAATAAACTAGTAAATCTAGAAATGCTTACATCTATTATTTGCTGACAGCTAATGCTCAGCATAGATTAAGGAACAATAGTCATCATTACAGAGAGATGCAATGACAGATTGTTATCTGTTTATATAGCAGTCTTGAATGAATTACAACTTGGCATAGCATTTCTCCTTCTCTTTTTCCCTCAAAAATTTAGCAGTTTGGATTATAAACTAAATCTGTCATTAGTGGTGGAATATAGAAGTACAATCTTACTGTACAAGTTGTACAGGCTGCCCCTGTGCCCAGGGAAGGTTTGCTTGAAGGTTTGCTTAAAGGTTTGCTGGTTTATGGGGACATCCTTTGTACTCCAGTGAACAGAGATGCTTCAATTTCTTTCCTTCTTCCTCCAAATTCTGAGCCCAAAATCCTGTTAGGCATATAGACGAGGAGGGGTTGTATTGTGTACCCAGACAACAAAGTATTCACGTGTGCAGCTGCTCTGACACACCCCTTTAAGTATTCCCCTGCACCCCGTGAGCCTTGGAGTTTGAATTAGTAACACCCTAGCTGTAATGCTGCCTTGACTGGAACCCAAATTAAAAGCAGCACTGAAACTGACCTGATTTCCCTAAGAAAGTCAGGGAATCTTAGGATGGTAATTTGCTCTCTAGGGTCATAATTTGCCTCAGATCTGGGTGCTTGCCACCAGGCATTGCAGCAGGCCTAGGTACAGAGTTCAGGAAATGCCTTCTGCCAGGCATCCAGGGCACAACCAAACTGGTGCACACAAGGCCTGAGCAAGGTCAGTTTCTGATTACACTTTGAGCAGTGACTGACCTAATAGCTCTCTGTGTTGCCTGTACCAAACATTTTTGAGTACTGTCAGGTAGTCATACCAACTTGACTCACTGACAGAGCAATTTTATAAAAAAATCACTTTGGAAGAGACAGTTCTGGATAATGTGTTGGGATTTGGGGCACCTTAACCCAGCTGTCCTATCTCTTTTTGTAGGGGTCAGCTGTGAAATATGCACAGGTATCTCCTGTCATGTGCTGTTATGATCTGTGCCTGTTTTCTTCCTTCTAGTGGCACAATTATGAGGAAGGTGCTACATGCTCATGTGCTTTGGACTAACTTAGTTTTGATGATTTAGTAAACCATTTCTTAAACATGCTAAAAGTTAGGTTATACTAAGAAAAAGATGGTAAAGTTCCTCTACAGCAGTCATGAGGCCATAACAAAAACCCTATACACATTTTTAGAATTTAAGCTTTGATAAAATCCTGTACATACAATTTTCAAGATACCTCAATTCAGCAGAAATCAGAGTTGTGTACCTTTCTCATCAAGTTCTTAAGGAATGATTGGGTTCTTGGCTTTCAATTCAATTTTGGAGGCAAACTGATAGTATTAGAAATCATCATGGACCTGAAGATGAACCACATAATCAGAAATAACTCTCCAAAAATCAACTGAGTTCTACATCTGTCCACACAAGCACTGAAAAAACTACACCACCAGTCTGTTGGAATCCAAGTTTTAATTTATTTTGCAACTGCATTCAAAATATAAATACAATCTCTTAAGTGCTGAACAGTCAGTTAAAACCATTGTTACGATAGACTTTAATGTTCTGAACATAGACACAACTTTACTGGTTTCACTAGAATTATGGCTATTTTTACAGCAGTGAACCTCCTGTGCTGAATCACCATTTCACACCATCAAAACAGTTCTGGTTATTTATGATTATTGTAGGAATTACCACTCTTTTCATATTTCATAAATTCATCGTATTTCACATTTATATGTTACGCAAATTTGAGATCAGGATTTGTGCCATTCCCAGAACATCTATCTGAAGTACTGGTCCACCTCCCAGCCCCAGCACACTGGACTGCCTCAAACTGAGCTTAAACCAGCCTTTACAGATGTCAAGTAAGGAGAACAACTAAAAGGTTTAATGCTGGAAGTGTTACATGAGGAACAGAAGCCAAACAGGAAAATCACCTCATCTTTAGCCATCTTTCCCATCCAAATCAGCACGCCCAGTTAAAGAGTCAAAGATTAGGCAGTCATATTGCCTAAATCCCTCACAAGTGAGTTTTTTGTTGGAGTTTTTGGTTTCTTCTTTTCTTTTCCCCCCAAATACTAGCCATATAAAAATAATTTTCATGTGTCTATATACATGCCATTTCCCTAGCAAAAACTGGTCTCTGCTATTCTTGAGCACCTCCTTCAGAAGTCACTTTTGGATAACTGTATTTCAGCTTAACTAAAACACTCTTAAATTCAAGTACTGGTGAACCTCACAATCTTACAGAAATTCTGCTGCTCTGAGGATGACAGAAATCTCTACTAGGTAATTTACTTTATCTCCCACTATCTCCTAATATGCAAAACATAGGCTCATGTGCTTTGTCCTTTCAGCTGTTTTCCTATTTCTACTGTCTTGGCTCCATCTAGATTGTCCACTAACTTAGGAAGATAACAATGCCATAGTGGGAAAAGAGGTTCTGACAGGGTAAGTACTTGATTTTGCGGCTTTCTCGGTTCTGCCTGTGCCCTGGTTAAAGAACAGCTCTGCTTCAAGATCTAACACTCCTCTCAATCCTCAGATATATTAAAATAAGTTTTGGTTTCAAATAAATACAACACACTGGAACTGGACATCTTTCTTCTTCTGTATTACTCTATAGCTCAACTGCTTGGAATGACTGGAGGATATCAATTATGCATTGATTCAACAACACAATCAGCATATCCTGCCAATCACTGTACTCTTAAATCAGAAAAAAATTTATAAGTGTGAGATTCACAAAATAAATCCTTAAAATATTTATCACCTTTAATGATTTCTCCTCAGCTGAAAAATTCAGAATTGTACAATGCTCTTTCACTGATTAAAAAAATAATTTGCCTCAATTCTGTCTCCAGCAATCTCTACTCTGTTATTCACTTGAAAGTTTAGAGTCACTGGCAGCAGTAATAGACTATGCCTGTTAAAACATGCAAAGCTGGTTCAATCCGTGTCTAAGGAATAAATTACTATAATGCAAATTAGGAGGCCTACTTTGCTTTCAGAAACTTTACTCTCATTCACAAAATTTTTCAATTTCTAGGCCTGCTACTAAAACCAACTTCATAAAAAGAAAACCTGCATGGAGAAAATTTTATTAAAAACTTCATCATACCTAAAATACACTAGCAATTTTCTTCCATTTAAATGTAAGTTCTTTCCTCAGCTGTTCTGTGCTTCATTAGCCTATCTTCAATGAAAGTATAAAATGCCATTTCACTGAACCCTAAGTAAGGATAGCCTATAAGTGTCAGAGCCCTTAGAATGCATGTTTGGAACAGGGACCTCCTAATTTTTTCTGCAATCCCTCGTGTTGTACAAGCATCATCCTAAAAGTGTCCTGTGCTCCTTTCAACCCATTTCTCCAGCACTGACGGGCCTCTGTGTAGACTTAAACTGTGATTTTTACAGAGCAATGGAATATTTATTCTATATATACATCTGCATCACAATCATTTAATTAGTTGGTTCCAGCAGTTTAAAAAAAAACCCAAACATGAAATGTATATTCACTATATACAGAGTCTTTATAACTGGAAAAAATAAATAGGGTACACTTCAAACAGTTTCCTCTATAATCATGTCAGCTTTCATCCCACATAGCACTATTGCTAAGGCTTTTGTACTTGTCTAACAGTACTAGAAAGGAGTAGACATTAGCATTTAGGAAAAAGTCTGCTGACAATGATTTCTTAGTGCCCTTGGTAGTCCTTGTGATTTCCAGTACTATAGGGAGAAACACGGAAGGCAGAAGAGATGGAAAGAGTATCTAAGGAGTTTAAAAGCAACTGCAGAATAATTGTGTTTTCTACAACCATGTGCATGCTTGAGCAGTAAGAAAAGTCCTCACTGTCCAGAGTTCAGCCACAGTGGCCAGTGTCAACAGGGACAGTACTGCAGGGAAACAATTTCAATCTGAACATTTTTTTCCTGAGAGTTCATTACCAGCCCTTGGATTATACATGTACAACTGGCCACAATATATTGGGTCTCCAAGGTAATTACCCTAATTACTATGTTAAACCTGCTTCTACTAGGACTGGTACAGCATAGGGATAATTACAATCTCATCTAAAAAAATGATGCATACCAATATTAAAGCTTAACGTCAGGCTTTAAAGACAATTTGAGTTCCTAGCAGCACAGACAGTAAATAGTCTTTTGAAAGCCCCTGCTGCGTACCTGTCAGCATTACAGGGCAGCTAAATATCCTTAAAAATTTGACCCTTCATCTGCAGAAGATCCTCAGCTTGAGCTTTGGCTTTTAGTGCTTATGTTTTCAGATGCTGATTTCAGTTATTGCAAAGATCAGTCTCAGGGCATTACCACAGAACACTCCAGTGCACTACACCAGCATGCTAGCTGCCTGTGCTGTTGTGGCTACACCAGTGCCTGTACCTGAAGCAAGTTAGTCACCCTTTCTGTTGCCTTAGTAATTCCAGGATTTTCAGTTAAGAAAAACAAAAAAAAAAAAACAAAACCCAACCAAACAAAAACACATACACACAAAAAAACAAAACCAAAACAAAAAAATCAAACAACCCCCCCCCCAAATCAACAAAAGCACAAAACCCACAGAACACAACTGCATGAAAATTTAAGTAAAAAATGCTTTAGAAGTACTGAGTATTACACTGTAAAGATTAATCAGAGACTTGCTATTTTGACAGTTGTGTGATCGGAAGCCCACTAAAAATTACAGAAATACATGAGATGACTTACATGAGTTTTGGATCAGCTGTAGGGGCATTTCTTTATCTATGCGCTGAGACTGTTATATACAACAGCTAAATAAGTCACAGTTACAACACTGAAGAAATGCCAATAATAAATGCTTATTTTTGCTAACAAGAGCAAATAGTTTTCTTACAAATAGTGTCATTTAATAACTTAACTACGTAATATCCCTATTATCAACTGAATTTGTAAAATAAATTACAGATGCACCTATACAAACTAAATAAATCAAAAAGTTTAAGTAAATATAAAACCACATGTATTACAAAATCACATCTTCAATGAGATGCTGCCTGTACAGCAACCTGCGCCAGCAAAATCCTCCGCACTCCACTCTCAGTACTATTGAAAAAAGCTGAGTTCATGCTGCATTTTTCAAACCCTTCCTTCCTCCCATCTTTGTGTTTTCTACCTAAAAAGCCAGAGGTTTACAGATTCAGATTACCCCTCACACAGCTGCATAGTGCTGAGCAGAAAATGGAATCTTACACCATGAATTAGGAACGTATGCTAAGTATCACACTAAAAAGTACTTCGTAAAGTTGTTTGGATCTCTCAGGGTAAAAGTTCAGGTATCATTCAGGACAATGTTACTTCTTCACTCAGTAGCTAACCTATGCTAAGCTAAACAATAGCATTTGATTGCAAGAAATGCAAGGGCTCTTAAGTCACTGTTTATCTATGTTTTAAGTGCCTTTTTGAGGTCAGAGTAGAAATTGGCCAGGGTACTAGACATGGCAGTGTCCACTGCAGATTGTGGTAGCATCCCTCGCAGTTCAGTCTGAATATAGCCTGTCAAAAGACTGTGGCTAGGATAGTCCTTAAGAGGGACACAGAACCAACCACAAGGGTGATTAAATCCGCGGACAAAGTTAGGTCTCACCTCTCCACAGTCTAGGCTTATACCTATAAATGAAAAGAAACAAAGGAAAATTAATTTGAGACAGAGGTAAAAAAAAAAAAGGTATGGTAGATTTAAAATTCGCAAGTTTCTGTTTGGAAAATTTAGAAGTGTCAGACTTCAAGTTTCTGGGTATTCTCATGCATAAAAGTTGCTCTTCATTCTACCTCCACAGCGGACGAGTTTGACAGCAGAAATTATGACATCATATAGACACTCCTCTCATTTACTGGGCAGTTAAGCATGTTGCTACTCCACTCAGTTTGCTGCAAGAGCTGAGCCAGAGCACTTAACTTGTCCTGTCCCATAGTTGGCATAAGTGAAACTTGGCATCTGGGGATGGCTCATGGGTAAGACACCAACTTGTATACTACTTTAAATCTATAAAAGGTTAAAAAACCTTTGAAACGCTGGAGACCATCTTACACCATTTTGAATGCCTACTGCAAAACTAAACTTGATTTGAATCAAATCTTCAGCAAAGCAGCTATTTCATAGTAAGAATTAAGCAGAGACATGGTGCCTTACCACATGTTAGAATCCCATCTTCATAGCTTGTAGTATAAGAGAAATCAACAAACTCCCTTGGTGCTATGATGTTCCAGAGCTGGCCAGCAGTGGTATAGCGCATCACACAGCAGTTCTTATTGAGTGACAGAATACAAAGTGTCAGAAAACAAAAGTAAGTTAGTGGAATGAATACAAAAAAATTTATGCTGGTAGGCAGCTAGCCATTTCCACAAAGAACATGGCTTCTACACTGTGCAAACAGCTTCAGTGAGGTCTGAATGGTTCTGTGTGCAGGGACAGAGAATATCTGGCACCTTTAAACCATAGAACTGTTTGGGTTAGAAAGGACCTTAAGGTCATATAGTTCCAACCCACTTGCCACAGGCAGGGACACCTCCCACCAGACTATATAACCCAAGGCTCTGCCCAACCTGAACAAGGATGGGGCATTTACCACTTCTCTCAGCAACCTGTTCCAGTGTCTCAACATCCTCACAGTAAAGAACTTCTTCCTTGTATTTTATCATATGTTTATGTTTTCCTTATATCTTGAACTTCCCGTTTCAGTTTAAACCCATTTTCCTTGTCCTATCACTACAGTCCCTGATGAAAAGTCCCTCCCCAGCACCCTCATAGGCCCCCTTCAGCTACTGGCAGGCTGCTATGAGGTCTCCACGCAGCCTTATCTTCTCCAGGCTCAACAGCACCAACTTTCATATCCTATCTTCATATGGGAGGTGCTCCAGCCACCTTATCAACTTCGTGGCCCCTCCTCTGGACTTGTTCCAACAGCTCCATGTCCTTTTTATGTTTCAGACACCAGAACTGCACGCAATACTCCAAGTGAGGTCTCACAAGAGCAGAGTAGAGGGGCAGGATCACCTCCTCCCACCTGCTAGTCACGCTCCTTTTGATACAGCCTAGTATACGGTTGGTTTCTGGGCTGCGAGCACACGCTAAAGCCAGTCCCTGTTCTATTTCTCATTGATCAACAAACACCCCCAAGTCCTTGTCCACAGTGCTACTCTGAATCACTTCTTTGCCCAACCTGTAGCTGTGCCTGCGATTGCCTGAACACAGGTGCAGGACCTTGCACTTGGCCTTGTTGAACTCCATCAGGTTGGCACTAGCCACCTTTCAAGTGTGTCAAGGTCCCTCTGGATCTATCCCTTCCCTCCAGCCTATCAACCGCACCACACAGCTTAGTGTCCTCGGCAGACTTGCTGAGGGGAGCAATACCAATTAAAACTAGAGAACTGTATCATGCCTGGTAATGTAAAGTCATGACCATTTATGTGTCTTAAGAAGTCCAAAAGAATAAATAATAAAGAAGTCTATGAATAAATTGTAAGAGGTCAGTCTCTGTAGTAAAATGCTCTCCCAAAGCACTTTTAATCCACCAAGTGAAAATAAACCAGAATGCAAGCAATTCTTCAACAAAGGCTTTCTTAAAAGACAATAGAGTTTGTACCAATTTTAGGGAATAATTAGTAAAAACACATTGCTGTAAAAATCTGTTAAAGCCAGATGTCCACAGGGTTTTGAAGGCATACTAAATGTCTACAGGAACCACAGCAAGGCTTCCAACTCTTCTGCAATCAACTTTAAATCTACCTTTCTTCAGTAAGTCCTGACATTCAGTATAAACTATTTTGACTCCCATCACTCTGACCCCACCACACAGTGAAGTCAGTCTTTCAGGACGAGGGAGTGTGCAGCTTCTGTATCTGCAATTATTAATACCCACAATTTTGTTTGTTGTGGGTCAGAAGAAAGCAAGCTGTATGAAAAGGCGTTGGCACATTAATACCATACTGTAACTCTCTGCTTGTGAATTTTATCAGAGGTTACCAGAACTCCCAGGTCCAATAGACTTGTGACTGACACAAAGTTTTACTCCTTATTTTTAGCACTGATGGACAGATGAACTTTAAGCTTCAGAATAGGACTGTGCAGCCAGAAACCCTCATCTGAGGTGACACATTACATATGTGCAATACGACATGTGCATGCATAAATATGTTGGTATTTGTCGGAATCATTGTTCTACTGTACTGTTAAATTCACATATGCATCCATACACATTTCCCTTAAGAATCTAAATCAAGTCTTCACCTCATCAAATGCTTCCATGATGTCCATTGTAGTCATTAAGCTGTCCCAATCTAGCCTATACGGTCCAGGGCGAATGTGATCCACTATTCTGTTAGTAACATCTTCCACCACTCCTTGAGCTTTGTAGCTAAAGAAACATATGTTTACATTTAAAAGTAACAAATTCTTTATAAATATTCCATTACCTTGCAACAGTGCACTTATTATAATACCTGGAATTATGGTCAGTGAACAACTGTACCAGAAAATCTACAAAAAAAAGACTTAATGCATGCATCTATCCTTCTTGGCAATAAATGTTACTTGGAGCAACTTTGTCCCTGTGCTGCAATCAACATTTTGTAAATGGCAAACTCCTTCCTCAGATAAAAAATATCATGTTTATTCCTCTAACAACTAGTCATTTCACCCTTGTTGCTGGGTGAGAAATGGAGCTCATAAGGGACAAGTAAAGATATGAGGAAAAGAAAGGATAGCAGGAATACAATGGGAAAAGAATTTTTCATGAAGTAGAAGTAAACGTGGTAGAGCAAAGCTAATGAGAAACTGTTATGCTTTGGTGGCATTTAAGAGTACCAAATATACCAAAATAATTTTGCATAATACATTACAGAACATTCATTTGTTATTAGACAGTTTTTAGTGGACACCAGAGATACTGTTTAGTTATACTGGGCCCAGCTCCTGAATGGGAAGAATCCATCAGGATCAGTATTTTTAAAATACTTCTTCATTAAGCTGTTTTTATTAATACAAGGCAACTATTCAAGCAACAGATTCCTCTATTCACTCATAATTACCTGGTTGAAGCCAATCTCAGCTGTATAGTCAGAACTGGAGAACCACAGGAGCATGCCAGTGGCTTCACTGTGTCCTTCAAAACTTGAAATTATCCTTTATTTCACCAGGTATATATACCACCCTGGTGTCTTCATCTGCATACAGCAGCCACTGCCCTCTTGGCAGTGGTTCCAGTTACACAATCCATTGATGCCAGTGTGCCTGTGGCCCTACAGAGTCAGCAGAATCTTAGTGTCTGGGATCATCGGCTCTTGCAGACTTAACAGAATTTATATTCTACAAGATGTATGTGCCTTTGAGATACTTTCAAACACTATCTCTTCACACAACTTTTCACCTCTTCACAGAGCTGTTTTCTAGTAAATATTTCTCTACCTAAAACTACAGAACCCAGTGACAGACACACACACAGGAAGGGTCTTTGTGTTACACATTTTTCCCACAACTATACACTTGATATTTTACTCTACTGCATAGTCATCGTAACAGTCTTAGTACTGACTGGGCTTTCACCAAATAACACTTGGATCATGTTGAACCTGGACTTTACTATTTGGTTTGCAGACCATCTTTCTAAAAGGTCTGAGTGTACGTTGATGCCTACTCCAGCCAATGAGTTTTGTGGTGTGTTCCAGTTTTCATTGTTCAATGTTCTAGACAGCGTGCAATGCTAAAGTACCGAAGTGTAACACTAAAGAAATGATATAGGCACACTAGATGATCCACTTAGCTTCTCCTCTGGAGTATCTGTGTAGCTTCCTTCATTTATGAATTCTACAAAGCACATCTGTGGAACCTTAAAAATAGATTTGCTCTGCAGGCAAACTTACAGGTATCCACTGAATTCCTCTGATGGTTTACGCCATACAGTTGCATCTTTCTGAAATAAAATGGAAGATAGGATTTTTACTGTCACTTATATACAAAGTGTCCCGAAAATGCATCATTTTTTTTGAAGAAAACCAAATAACTTTACTGTCAAGTATAGTTAACATCAAAGTGCTCACTGATGCAGGCATTTTTGTATATTTTTCTTAAGAACAGAAGATACCTCATATATGTTCTACCAGTAATCTTCCATTTTTTCAAAAAAAAAAAAAAAAAAAAAAAAAGAAATATCAGTCAATTGCATTTCTTAGTGTCAAATACTAGGAGTCTGTGCAAAAATAGAGCTCAGCAGGCCAAGCCAGCTTACTGTGAAAACATACAGAATAAAGGAACCACATTATTCGGCAACACCTTTCAATTGAAAGCCAACTGGAAAACTATTACATGCACACTACTCAGACAGATCAGACAACTTCTGCTTGCACCCCTGTTACACATGACCAAGCAGATGTGTGCAGGAGATGCTGACTATGGCGAAAAGAAAGCTTAAGTTACCCTTCTCTCCCAGGTGCTTGAGTAGATGTGCCTTGCAAGCAGCAGTCTACTAATTTGAAAATTATCCAGAGTAAATAAAGAATCTTCTGAGTTTACGCTAACTCTGAAACGGAACCTCTTTATAAAATCTCTCAATTTTAGTATTAAACAGAGTACCATATGGCAGCTTTTTATTTGGAATCATGATTACATAAGCACTGAGGACCAAATGTCTTAAAGAACAGTACCATAAGCACTGCATCCAGAATGGTTTAAGATATTTTGGGGCAAAACACACCTCCCTGGCAGGTAGCTAAAGCTGCACATTTCTTTTACATGGCACAATATGGAAGGAAAGAAAGGTGTGAGGAGAGAGAATGGAGTATCTGAAACACTGAGATTCAGGTAACTTCCTAAAGGAAAACAAAAATATAGCTATAAGGTATCATTTAGCAGAGCAGAGGTGGTACAGGTTTTCTGCAAGATGGCTTGGCTTGCTTACTCTGTTCCTCCTTTTTGAGACGCTGAATTTGTTAGTTTCACAAATAGTCAAGTTACATTTGGAACACCTGAACATCTCTTATCAATATCTGCTCACAAAATAAAAAGAAAAATAAATAGCAAACCCATTCAAAGCACTGTAACAAAAGAGCAAAGACAGAAATTTACCACGCTTGTACTACCATGCTGCTACACTGAGACAAAAAAATATACTTGTACTTCCTATGGCAGGACAGGGTTAAAATGTATTCAACCAGCTGAGAAATGATACACCAGCAAAGTCTTTTCAGCTTGATGAAAAAGGGCTCAGAGAAGCCAAGCAGCTCCAAAGAAGGGTATGCAAACTGCTTGGAAAAAGCAGGAACTGCACTCCCTTTCATGGAAAGAAACATGTGGAGCTCTGAAGGCAACAGAAACATGAAGCAATACAAGAGAAAGAATTCAGAATGATCTCACATTTTAAGAGGAAGATGTTTGGAAGTTGAGGCATGATAGGTTCAAGCATTCTAGATAAAAGTAATTACAAAGGCTGGCAGAGTTTATCTGTAGGCTGTGGCTGCTCAGTGGAAAGTACAAATTATCATCTCGCAACACTGCCAGTACTAAAAGGAAAGCCTATAATCCAGCATAGGTAGGATTTTTCCATGAGATACTTCCCTGGGTAGTAGGGGTAGAAGGACTGATAGATAATGTCTGTAGAAAGTAAAACCACATCCTGTCACCTACAGATCTACTATCCTGAAGGGTGGTTCCATAAGGCCTCTCATAAGAAACTCATACAAGAATTTGCCAGGTGTTTCACACCCACATTATCCAGCACAACAACCTCTCTTCCCTCTACAAATGATCTGCAGCTTTCTTAGAAGAAGAAATCGGTCCATATGGACAAAGCTGCCCTTCACTCACGGTTTTCTTGGCGACCCTCCACTCACTGTCTCCGATGCTGTGGTACTGAACCAGGGTGTTCCGCAGCCTGGTGGCCAGGGGTGCTGAGTTCGGCCAGAGATCCATTTGCTTTTCTCCCACACAAAGACACCTACTGCACAGACACAAGCACCAGAACCAGACACCACCCTAGGGACATCAAGGACAGCATGATGCATTTAAATCATAGAATCACAGAATGGTTTGAGTTAGAAAGGCCCTTAACATCACCTAGTTCCAACCCCCCTGCCATGGGCAGGGACACCTCCCACCAGATCATGTAACCCAAAACTCTGTCCACCTGAAAAAGGATGGGGCATTTGCCACTTCTCTGGGCAACCTGTTCAGTGCCTCAGCACCCTCACAGTAAAGAATTTCTTCCTTGTATCTTATAATATATATCCTTATGTCTTCCTTATATCTTATATCTGAACTTCCCCTGTTTAAGTTTAAACCCATAACCCCTTATCCTATCACTACAGCCCCTGATGAAGAGTCCCTCCCCAGCATCCCTACAGGCCCCCTTCAGATACTGGAAGGCTGCTATGAGGTCTCCACGCAGCCT
>JANRGW010013552.1:0-15869 GCA_024733675.1 Psilopsiagon aymara
AGGCACTGGAATGGGTTGCCCAGGGAAGTTGTGAATGCTCCATCACTGGCGGTGTTCAAGGCCAGGTTGGATATAGCCCTGGGTGGCATGGTTTAGTGGGAGGTGTTCCTTGCCATGGCAGGAGGGTTGGAACTGAATGATCTTAAGGTCCTTTCCAACCCTGACTATTCTATGATTCTGTATACGCCACAAATGAAGGTATACTGCAGGACCTGTAGTTAAGGATGTAGCTCATCTTTCTGATCACACATATTTTACCACTTTTCTGTAAGGTTAATGATATCAGCTGAATTAATAATGCCATTCAGCCTATGTCAGTTCTTGGTCTTTCCTGTGCCTGACTTGCGGATCTCCTTTCTTACCTCTTCACAAGCAGTCAGTGATGCTGCAGAAGTATAGGATAAACTGTAATCTCTGTTGCATGATTGGTAACACACTTCACGAATGTCTCTTTTTGGATTCTCTTCTGTACTTAAACCTAGTCTCATAATACTGAACTAAATGCATTCTGTGCCTTTTCCAGCAATAGCGTAGGAAGTTTATAAGTGCTTCCAGTATGGAGGCACATTGTAGTGTCAAACATACTCCTAGAAAGCTCTTAGGGAGATGAAGTACTTAAGCATTATTTTCATATTATTCCAAGTCAGCTGGGAAAATGAATCAATTTGACCTATTTAGTGTGGTCTGTTAAAAGGTGCTAAATGGCCAAAAGTAACTGTCAGCACTATAGTGAGCTGCCTGACATTGGTTATACAATTCAGATGTGCAGCTGAGGTGTCTCCTAATTTATGCTCTTTGGTGGCAAGGGCAGCAACACTCACAAATATCAGCCCAAGCCACAGCCTTCAGATAGTGAAGTGAACGTATTGCTCATTTTTGCTACACTTGGAAAGCTGAGCGTAACTGTGTTCAAATCTCTCATCTTGGAAGATGGTAAGAGCTCATGTTTGTGAGACAGGATGAGAGAGCCCCTTTGGTTCAGTGAAACCTGCACCCTGCTGGGATCTCCCCCTGGAAGCCCAGCGGCGTCTCCTGCCAAGAGCCTTCATCTCATTGCTCCCATGCAAATTTCACCTTCAGCTGGGAGAGCAAGAATGAGACCTTCTCCTTGAAATCTGGCAGTGTTTCTCCATGGGACTCAGGAAGTGCAGGGTGATTTTAAGGCCATTGTCTTATAATTGGATTTTTTTCCCCCATCTGAGAGATAAAAATCCAATGGCGAGTCAGCTAGAGCTTGCCTCATGAGGTTTTCTCTTCACTGTTTTGATAATTCCTACTTCTTAGTCACCTTGAAGAGGGGGAAATGTTGATGAAGTAAATCTGAAAATAAGCCTGGTATTTAGATGTGCTTGATACTGATCTGTGCAGTTTTATACTAGGGTGTGGTACTGTGGTGCCATGATTTCTTTCCTTCAGGTTATATACTTAAAATCAGATTGTTAGGGCTGTGTGTATTCTCAATATTTTTCATCATGAGGGGCAGCTGATGTACAAAGTCTGTGATGGTAGTGGTTATTTTTAGAAGAATCCATAGGATGAGGAACAGCAACTTACCTTTTCATAACGTAGCTTCTCATATAGGCTCTGGTCTTAGTGAATCTCAGGCTACATCTCATGTCAGAGTCTTTAGCTAGATTTCAAGGTATATTATTTTTATTGTGAAAGAGAGACAAAGGGATGAGGAAGTGAAATTGTTTGCCCAGGTACCCAGGGAGTCAATACATTGTTGGAAATTGAATCCAGTTTTCCAGCTTTCTGTCTCCAGGGGCCTGTCAGGTGGGACCTTTTGTCCTGCTTCTTGGTGCTTGTGACAGAGTGACCTTTAGAGATGCTGAAGGTTTTCACTGAAAGCTCTTAATCCTCTCAGAAAATGACAAAACCTCACTTCTCCGCAGTGGTCAAAAAATCATCCTAACTTGTTTAGGAGAAATTGTGAAGAAGGCAGATATGTAGAAATTAACTAATCTCAGTTCCTAAGAAGTATGAGAGAAAAAGTCTCACATCTTGTGTTTTTAAGCCTGAGAATGTCATGGGTTAGATTGGCCAAATATACATCTACATGGCAGCTGATTAATGAATACATGTAGGAACAAAAAGAAGAATGTGGCAGACAGTTATTGAAACTAATAATTTCTACATTGTTGCATCTTTTAGCTTCCTGTGTATGAGCAGTGAGTGGTGCCATCTGATAAAACACTTTTTATCTCATCCAAGTATTGCAAGTGCTGTTCTGATTGTCATAACAAAAAGCAGTTCACAGGAGATGTTAAAGGATGGGTGTTTGTTGCCTCCTGTCTTTTTTAATGTGTGAGAGATACGTAGATTAGAAATGCAGAAGGAAAAAACATGGTAGTTATCACAGTCTTTCATAGACAACTGAGCAAAATAAAATCCTAAGATACCACATACCAGGGCTTAACAGCAAAATTTGTTCTCATTCTGTGGGGTTCCTTGGAAATTCATGTATCATATCCCAGTCCAGTGAGCTCTCATGAATGCAGCCTACTCAAGCATAGCAGTATGTTGCTGCTGCTTTAGTATGTAGTCAGATAAACCTTTGTGGTTGGATGGACAGGCATGTTTTACCCCTTTCTTTTCCAAACTAATCTCTAACTTTAGATGTTGTATAAATCCCTGAGCAAGTAATTGATTCTTTCCTTCCTCAGAAATGCTACTGATCTGTATTTTTATCTATAGGCCAAATTTCTTGAAATTAGTTCTAAAATACAGAATTTGAACACTTATTCACAACAGTTGTGTAGAACCAGCATACACTTCTTTTCTTTTTCCCCTGAAATAAAAATACTTCAGAAATACATGCTAAATAAACTATTTGAAGTTTGATTGTATAGGCTTTCACTTGTATGCCTGCTTTTCTCTATTCTCCTCACTAGTCCCAGTCAGATCAGTGGAAATACTTACCTGAGTCACCAGAATAATCTGGGGTTTGTGTTGCTGACTGTGGATAAAAGGAGCCGGACATTCACATATGTAAGCTTAGCACAAAGGGTTCTATGGATACCAGGTACTGTGGGAAGTACACAGCTGGTGTGGTAGGTGGAGACAGCCACAGAAAGACTTGGAAGGGAAGCAGAAGCAGAGGGAGGTATGCTGGTAGGATGAGCATTTTTCCTACCTGAGCCCTGTTTCTGCAGAACAAACTAATGAGTTTCCCAAATCAGGCACGAAGTCTTCCATTTTCAAGAACAGAGGAGGTCATATAAGCTACACCAGTCTGTTCAAAATGGGCTATAATTGGCACCAGCCAGAGCCTTAATATTCATTACCTGCTTTGAGTGGCACTCAAAAAGTCTGACTTCTTTTCTCCATTCTAAGAAATATTCAAAGGAAATAGACTGGAATCCTTCCAGTCTTGCTTACAATTGAATGGCCTTGGTCAAAATAACGAGGGTCATACAAAGCCAGACTAAAAAGTATGGCTTCTCTGAAGTAATTTCATCTCTGAATTGCTGATGTGATTTCTGTGAAGAAGTATCACTTTAACATGATCTATCATGTAATACATAATGAGGATAGTTTGTTTTAAAGATTGTAGGTCAGTGTGTGGAACTATAAATACGTCACAATGATAAAATGAATCATGTATGAAAAAATAACATTCTCTGACTGTAGGACCTTTCCCCTTCCAAAACTCTTCAGATATATTTGTGCTGTGTGGATGTGTTCTTAACTACCTGGAGAAAATTACATTCTTCTAGAAAGTGTGAGCCAATAAAGATCATTTTGCTCAGTTTTGTTATAGACTCATAATATGTTCTCAAAAATGGAACATGATTTTTGAAGAGGAAGTTATTAACCATGGTGTTATGACTGTTACGCTCCCAGGAATATGATGGATGTATGTAAAGAATGTGCTTGTAAGTCATTGGGGACAGTGTTTTGTGCCAGTTTTTTATTGTTACAGGGGGGAAAAAGCAATATAATGATGTCTGATGCAAATTACTTGAAGGCTACTGCATTTGAACTGATTGATGTTTCTGCTGATTAAAAAGGGTGTTTTCATTATATGATGTTAAGACAAATTAGACAGAAACTGAGTGTTTGAAAATACAGCTTTCTTCTAGACAGAAGTGCAAAGAGGAGTATGTTCTTGTAATCTGTAAGGTAACAGAGCTAAAACACTCTCAGAGTCTTCTCCAAGTGTCTGCCTGTATGTGTTTCTTAAAAGAAAAAATTAATCTGACTTTGGCTTTACCACAGGACTATCCGAAAGACATCTGTGGGATATGACATCTTTGGGATATAGTCTCAAGACTATGACATCTGTCATAGAAATACATGCACAACTTCAGGGCTGTGTGTACAGCCATTTACTTCAGTATAAAAAGATTTACTTGTGCATATAAGACATTGCTCGGACTAACAGACGTGTTTTATGCATGAGCATGAAGGTGCATGTGTTTATGAGCAAGCTATTTGGAAAGAGGAAGGTGAATATTCAGCACTGTCTGAACTCGTGTTCATGTGGATGAGAAATCTTACACTTCCCTAGGCTGCTGGTGTAACTGTGCTGCCCTGCACAGCACAGTTCTCTGCAGGGAACAGGACTCAATTTGAAGGAGTTAACTTCTACAAAGCTTCCTGAACCTTCCTGCCACGCATGGTGCCTGACCACTCCTTAGTTTAATTTACCATATTGGGAATACTGCAAACACCTATATTTCTGTATGAGTCGTGAATGGTGAAAAAGAGATTACTGCATTTCTTGAGAATGGATGAAGTTTGACTGCTTATTTCCTGGTTGATATTTATGATGGATAGGAAATACGAGTATATTTGTGTACATAGGTTATAGAACCACATGAACTTTTATAATAAAGAATTAAGTTTAAGAGCATTTGTGACTTCATTAGATTAGCCAGCTACTTTTGGGGAGGTTACAGGCAGAGCATATATTGGTAGAAATAAATCCTGTTAGGCAGGAAACACACACTATGTCATGCATTCTTATTATTGCTTCCATATTCATTAAAGTTTAAGGCCTTAAAAGACTTGTCAAAATGTTATGCCTAGCTGAGAAACATTGCCTTCATGTGCTTTAGCTTCTCAAGTCCTACTGGCATTGCTGGCACTCTTGAGTAGTCAAGCAACAAACATACATTTTTCAAGTCACTTGGATGTTTGTCCTCAATATGCGCTTCTTGTTTTACTTCAGTCTTGATGTATTTTTCAGGATTTTATACCTTTCTTATGCAACTCTTGTCTAAAATGTGTAGGGTTTTACGTATATATGGGCCTGATTAGATCAAGTTAGATCTGATCTTTCTCCAAGTTCTGGGGAGGTCAAGTTGGAGGCTTAGTCCAAGCCCATCCCTACTGTTCTTTTATGTATGTCTAAGAGGACTTTGTGTAGCCTTGACTCCATATGCTTCCTGCAGTTTGAATAGCTAAATTCAGACATAGTTTAACGCATGTTGCTCTCAGGATGTTCTGCATGATGTAGAGAACAAATATTGAAACACTCAGGATAAAGTAAAAATAGAATGGGGAGTGAACAGGAAAACAAGAAAAAGGAAGAAGAAATGAAGACGGGGAAGAGAGAATAAAGGTGTGGGAAATCTGTGCTCTGTGTATAAAGTATATGCCCGGTAGGAGCTGACAGCAGTGCTTAGGAGTTCGGGATGCTTTCCCATGTGGTACATTGTATGCCCCTGCTTCAAGCAATAGAGCAGTTTGATTGTGTCAGTTTCTTTGTTTCTAAAAAACATAGGGGAACTCCTAAAGGAATTTTGATAGCCTTGCGCATGGGGTAGTGTGGTGGTTTAAGCCCAGCTGGTAACTCAGGACCCCCCTCTCTTTCTCCATGCTCCCAGTGGGATGGGGAGAATCAGAAAAATGTAACTCCCACAGATTGAGATAAGAGCAGTGCAGTAACCACTGCTGCGACCACCAATAAGAATAATGATAAGGGGAATAACAAGTGGAGAGAATATAAAACTAAAATTGGAGAAGAAACCAAGAAACACAGGAGATGCACAATGCAATTGCTCACCACCCGCCAACCAATATGCAGCCCGATCCGAGCAGTGATCTGGGATTTCCAGGTAACTCCCCCAGGTTTCTATACTGGGCATGATGTGCTGTGGTATGGAATACCCCTTTGGCTCGTCTGGATCAGGTGTCCTGTCTCTGCTCCCTTCTGTCTTCTTGTGCCCCTCCTCACTGGCAGAGCGTGAGCCTGAAAAGTTCTTGATTGGGGTAAGCATTAATTAGCAACAGCTAAAACCTTCAGTGTGTTATCAGCGTTGTTCTCACACTGAAGTTGAAAACACAGCACTTCACCAGCTACTAAGAGGGAGAAAAATAACTGTTACAGCTGAACCCCGGACAGGTAGAAATGGATAGGGAAAGAGGTTTGCACTCAGGGTAGTGTATCATGTCTTGATGAAAATATCCTCTGTGTGTTACATTCCAATACAAAAAAAAAAAAAAAAAAAAAAAAAAAAAATTTTATCTTAAAGATCACTGTTCTTAAAGTTGTCTACAAGTAATTGTATAGGACCAAATGGGCACCAGATGGTTTAGGCAGCTGGGCAATACCTCTGAAGGAAGAAAGAAAAAAACATGGGGAAAGGGCGGCATTAGAAAAATGAGTGCTTCTATTTTTAAGTAATGTTGTACATGTACTTGTCATTGTTAACAAGAGTTGTGTGACTTACCTGAGCTCCCACTGGGCCCTGGGGAACTTGATCATAGAATCCCAGAATGGTTTGGGTAGGAAGGGACCTTGAAGCTCATCCAGTTCCAACCCCTTGCCACAGGCAGAGATACCTTCCACTAGCGCAGGTTGCTCCAAGCCCCATTCAACCTGGCCTTGAACACTGCCAGGGATGGTGATATTAGTGACAGGAGAGGCAGATGAGTGCAGAGTGCACTTGAAAACGTCTCCCTGAAATTTCGTTGATGTGCAGAAGAAATGCTACAGGAGCCTGACCTACGACAGACTCTTTCCAATGACGCCTCTGTGTGATACGGGAAAGGAAGCGTCCCTACTCATGGAACATCTTTACTGTCAGACTTTGCCTGTTCTCTGAAGCATCTTGGACTAAAATGCCAGAACCATTGAGCATCTTTACACTCTGGTTAGTAAAAAAACTTAAAGGCCTTTTTACTGGACCTGCTGGTGTCAGTGACTTAGGAGTGCTGAAACGAATTTTTGCTATTCTGGAAACAAACTAAAAGCATAAACTTCTGTTGTGTGCTTGCTCTGCTAAAGCAGATTTTTGCGATTTAGTTAGGTTCTCTTGAAAACAGGCTTTTGTAAGTAAATACTGATGGCTGATTAACCATCCTGAAATAAAACTGTTCTCAGATGTTTGAAATGTGGTGCATGAGGAAGAAGGTACGTATATGTTGACTTGAAAGCTAATTCCTGCTCTTCAGTGCATCTGCAATGGTTAGTAAAACTGAGGAACCTGCGGATGTACTTCCAAGGACCTGAGCCTGGGGAAAGCGTGTCTTTTAATTTACTTGATTCTAGTGTTTGAGAGCAAAAAAAACCCATGACATGGTGAAGTGGTTTCCTAACTTGTGCACTGTAGAGGAAGGAGATGTCTCAATCAAAGCAGTTCTTTCAAGCCCAAGACTATTTTTAGCAAGTTTAAGTGGAACAGCTATCACCTGAAGAAATGTCACATGAAGAAACGTGGAGAAAAACCTGTAAGTGAATGTAGAGAAAATATTTTTATGTGTTCTTTTACAGTACCCATCAATAAAATACCAATATACTGCTGGCTGGTTACTTGTCACTGTAAGGAAAAACAATTGGATTTTGGAAATTGATTTCCTTAGAAAGGAGTGCAGAAATCTTAGTTTCAGATAAGTATTGCACACATTAATTTGGCTTTTCTCATTCATTCTTATTTCAAGCGTAATTGGTACAGCAGTATACAGCCTGTAATTAATGCAGTGGGCTCGGTTGAATAACTTTGTAACTGACAAGAGATGGTGCTTTTTGACCTTCATTTTAATATTGCAAAATCAGTCGAAATGAAACAACTTCTGCAAAAGAATGAATAAAAGATGGTTTGGAAGATGTCCTTTTTCAATAAAATAACAACTTTCTGTTTGATGATCCATTAGTCATTGATAGCTGGTCTCATTTTTGGCGAGAAAAGCAAGTAATTCTTTGTGACCTTTTATTTCTGCTCAACTTAAAAGACAATCTGATTCTTTTTTATAGTTATTTCTATCTTCTGCTTTAGAAATATCAGATCTTGCCCAGGAAGATGTAGGAGTTCCAACTGCAAATTTCCTTCCCCTGGCCCCATCCCAATTTTATGAGCCTTCATTGTTTTTACTTGGGAGTAATATGAAAGCTGAGACATCTGGGTTGTGATGAGGACTGGGCTTCATGGGCACTGGGAGATTGGGGGGTGGAGGGGGCCTGGCAGCCCAGCCCATCCCACCACCCAGGCTAGGTGACAGCCCAACCCCTAAGCCTTGGGCACCAACCTGGGGATGGAGATGGGACAGGAGATGAGCCCAGGAGGGCAGGCAGGGTCATGGGGACTTGGTTACCCTGGGGCGCAGGTGCTGACAGCGGGATATGGAGTCCTGGGCAGCAGGCAGGGTGAGGGAACCCCAGGAGGCTGGGCAGGAGCAGTGAGGGCTTGGGAAGGGGATTTGGTGTTCAAAATCAGTGATGTGTTTATCAGTGAGTTTCGTTGGGGGGAAGTTCAGGTGCTTTTAGTTACTGCTGGAGTCACGCCCTCCCCTCTGCATACACAGCCTTTCCGTGAGGACCCCCACACTATAGTCTTTTTTCTAGTTGTATACTGGTGAAGTCGTGGCAGGCTCCTTTACTCAGCCTTCCTGAGCACTGCAGAACAGGGGAAGTGTTGCACAAGAGGTGGGCATAATACACAAAAGCGTTACAGCTGCTGATGAGAGATGTTGCATTGCCTTGACAACAAGTATGTTTTAAGCCTGTTGATCAACATTTTACTTGCTTCCCGTGCTTATAGTTTTATGAAACCTGCTGGTTTGTAGACAATGGGAAGAGATTTCCTCAGGAATGTGAGCCCCAGGTCAAAAGAGTTGTTTACACGAGGGAGAAAAATGGTGCAGACTGTGCGCTGTGTGGAAGCATGAGGTTTAGCAGCAGCAGCGGTGTGTTCATGGCATGCAGAGGCAATTACCAATAAACTTGTTTGAATATGGAAATGAATAGTCTTTCATGTTGCCCAGGGTAGGTTTGGGGTTTTTGCTTTCTCGTTTTCCAGCAGGTGAGGGAGCTTTCCCCATCAGGCAGGTATTGTGGAGCTGATCTTTAGACAGCTACAGAAAAGGCATCCTGTGGTGCCTTGCTCTGCCTCTGGTTAATAATAGCTAATCTGAAAGCAGGAATGGATTCTAAGGCTTTCCCATGTACCTGTTGAATTTGCCAGCTGACTTTCTTATTTAAACAGGGATTCCTGTGAGAATTTACCAGGAAGGGCAAATTTGTGTTTTAAATTAAAAACCATAACAACCTACCCTTTGGGCTAGGCAGGGACTGCTGGAAGGAGATCTGTAAATGCTTTTTAAGGAGCTAGGATACACTGATTTCATCATCTCCTTTCAAGTCTCAAGTCTGCTGAAGTCTCTGCAGTGTGTTTCAGTAGTGATTCAAGTTCATGATTATTAGATGAATCTGTGGAAGGAAAGAAGAAATCCCATCTTCCAGTCATTGAAATCTATGGTAAAACATTGCCTTGCACTGAAGCGAAGATTTGGCCTGTAGCCTGCTGGGTTTTAGTTGTGCCACATAATTACATGCAGTACTGTTCATGCAAACCAAGACTGGCTGTGTGCCAGTAACCTGCAGAAGGCATTAATGCGGTTTTGGGGGAGATGGTGGAAATGAAACATTATCAACTGACTGGTTAATGGGCATTTGCTGCATACAGTCTAATCCCTGACACATGGTCTCTTTCATTCACAGTCAGACCAGATCTGTTCATTTTGTTCAGGCTCTGCAGGTGGCATTGTTAAGAGATGATGCATTTTTGGAAATGTCTTGAAATATTTCTGTATGAGGATATGAAGGCAGCAGTGAAGAAGGAATTCTTGAGATGCACCATGAGGATTCTGTTTAACTGTGAAGCAGAAAGTTCTTTACAATTTTGGACATGCTTATCTTTGATAAATCCCTGTGGGGAGCTCTACCTTTGGCTGCTGTTCAGCCTTTCAGTCTGACAGTCACCTAATCTTTTTTAACCAAAGTTAAAGCCTTTCTTGCGGCAGCAAAAGAAATGGACCCTTATTTTTCTCTTGCTGAATGAATAGGTGCCTACATCAAATAGTTTTTAATCTCAGCTGTGTAGACGTGATCAGTTAGTGGCCTGAATTAGGACTAATATTATCCTCCAGTCCTTCAAATGACATATCCCTAGTATATATCCTGTTTACTGTACAGCCCACATCTGTGTTCAGGTTAAGCTTCAATATACACTGAGCCAGTACAAGATGTAAACAGCATTTCCTTTTCTTACCAGCATAGCAGCTTATCTTTAACTTGGAACACATTAGAATTTGTCTTTCTAAGCAAGGATTTTTTTCCTTTTCATCATGGGAATAATGTTTAAAAATATGCATGGTGTAAATGTGCAGTGATCTGTCATACAGTCAGAGGCTTAAGGGCTTTATAGTCCATAAGAATCTAAAATCACATTCTAGATATCATTAAATGTTTGAAATGCCAGGTTAGCAGTATTTTCAATTTAAAATGTATGTATAGGTACCATTTTTTATATGTATGTGTGTTATATGTGTATATATGTATGTGTAGTGTACCATTTACTACGTATGCCCTTTTCTGAAAATAGGTGAAAATGCAGTCTCTGACTTGGAGGGTGGAAGTGTTGCACTAGAAAAGTTCACCTTTGGTTTTAGAGAGATTGTCCTTCCCAGGTTTAACTACACCCAATTTTTAGAATGGGCTGTTGAATGATGAAAGCTGTAGAATCCCATTAAAAAAAACCCAAACTTACTCAGCAGGTTATAAATATTAATGCAAATTAGCATCATGTGTGGTAACAGTTCTGTATGTCATACCTGCATACACTCTGGAGGGAGAAGTGGTTCAGCAAAGATGCAATGTAATTGCAGGTAATACATTGCTCTAGACGTATTTACCTCTGATCTTGGAATATGGGGAAAGAGGGTAATTATTCACTAAAACCTTCTGCTTTTGGGCAGTGGCAAAAGGTATGTGCAGTGCATGGCTTGGCTGCTTGTCCAGCAGAAAACGCATTGCTAGTTGCCCATGGGTTTGGTGTATAAACTTGCATTACTTTTAGTGATAGTTGGAATAGCTCGTAAGAATATGTGATAAGCAAATGTTTACTTGGAGCTCTTTATGATTCTTCTGATTTTAAAGACAAACGTAAGTTTTGGCTGCTTAGACATTTAATTGAACAAGCCAATGAGATACATGAAGTCTGAAAATATTTAAGTCTTACCTGTACACATTATGTCTGCTGACAAAAGAGTACACAAGTTCAAAAAAGGTGAAGAGTAGACATCCAAGCTGTGCCCCAAAGTGCTTGGTTCTTAAAACCTCCAAACTTAGGGTGGATTTAAGGTTACCTCAGGTGCAGATGTCGGGAAACACAATGGCGTTTTTAACTGTAGCTGTTAGTGGTTTAAGATGCAATATCCTGGAAGTGAGCTTGCTCCTTTGAGCATGAAGCTTTAACTACTGACACATTTCTTCTGGATGTAGCTGCGGTAACTCTAGGTTAAGGATAATAGCTCAAGCTTAAGTTTTTTAGGTCTTGCTCTTTCTTTATTTTGCAGGCTAAAATGTGAAAAATACTCAGATTTTCTTTAAATTCTTTTGAGAAAATCATTAGCTGCTCTGCTGAAAACTGCCTATGGATTATACCTTGTGAGGCAAATTTGAGGATTATGCAGGCGATAGCTGCAAAGACAGCAGGTGGAAAAGAAAAAGGTCATAAGCAATGAAGCAGCTAGTAATTCTGACATTAAGACAAGACACATGGAAAATTAACCCCTTTGTAAAACAAAACCACCACTATAAGTTTATAGCTGGAATTCCCAGATGCCAATGGGCCCTCAGAGGCAGAGCTGTCTGTTATGAGTGACATCTAGACTGAAGACAATCCAGCACCTCAGGAAATTGCAGGGCAGTCTCTGTAATAGTTGTTTCGTTTTCAGCAGCTGCAGCTGTTTAAAAACTGAAAGGAGTATTCATCCATCCAGCAGATAGGCAAAGAGGCTGCATAGAAGCAGAGAGACAGAGTTGCTTTATTTTTGTGCACAAGGATCTGGATCACTGACATTTCCCCACTTTGTTTCTGTTACATTCGTTTATTCTAGAGCTGTGATAGATCTACCTATCTTCCATAGATGCATCTCCTGCGGTGGTCTGAGAGCAGGTTTCTGGGGTGAATCATGTTTTGCAGTAGAATGCAGCAGCAGCAAATCAAAATGTCATATCTTAGCAGTGAAAGCTTTGGGCAAGCTTGAATTTAAGGTTGGATCTGAACTTTCTGATTGCTCTATATCTGAATTTATCTTCCCTTCCACATGGGTGTAACCATTCCTAAGAGAAAAGTGTGTTTCTTTCTCTACCAGTGGAAGCCAGTGCCATGTATACCATGCTTGAAATGAAGGAACATGTAAGGTTATAATTCAGCAGGGAAGGGGAGAAACTTAGTAAACAAGGAGCTATTGATTTATTCTTTGACCTGATTATTTTTTAGTTCCTTAAGGTCAAAGTATGGTGAGTGTAAAACAGTAGTATTTTTAATATTTCAGTCTCTATGCACAGTTGTGTGTATCACTAGAATGGTTATTTCTTGCAAGATATCCTAGTAGTCATACCCAGATTCAGGAATAATTTTGAGACGAGCCAACTTATGCAGTGGAGAGATTGCAGATCCAAAAATGTGCCGCACAGGTTTTTCCCTGAGTCAGTATATTTTTATTACTTACTTTATAACAAGAAACAGGTTTACCTAGACAGAATGAGGAAGAGATGAAATGGAGCTGGAATACAGTGTGAGAATTGTGTTCATTAACTTGTAAACAGGTCACAAAATGTTTAATTTTATAAATTCGGTGTTGAAAAGGTTGAATTTCAATTTGGGAATTTGGGAGGGGTTGATAGCAGCTCTGTTGCAGTAGCTCCTTAAACCACATGTAGGCTTCCAGGACATAAGTCAGAACTAGTTTCTTGTATACTCTGGAGTCAGCAGATCCGCTGCTGATGTGCTCCTGTGATTCCTCCTTTCAGGAGCCTCTGAGCAGCAGTTAGTATACTGATAAGGTGCTCTCCTTGAATCAACCTGTGTGTTTCAACATTAAACCCAAATCCCTTAAGGAAGTTGTTAGGCAGGTTGTTTGCTGCTTCTAATTCTGTCAAGTGGTTAGCCTTAATCTGCTCTGCTGATGGCAGACCTAGCTTCTCAAATTCCCTCACCACTTCCTTAACCAGCAGCTCCTCCCAAGTACCCATCCTCCTTGCTAGAGAGCGGCGGGTCCTCCCATACAACTAGAACCAAACTGTTTGGATGCAGAATTCTTTGACATCGTCTGAGCTATTATTTTTTTGCCCAGAGTTAAAAAATAAAATCTTCAGTTCTTCATCTCGCCATTGTATTGCAACAGTCCCAAACTAACTATCCAAGAAAAACTTATCCTGAGCTGTTTTGTTGCTTGCCTGTTTTCTATAGGATGTACTCTCTGAGGTAAACCACAGTATTCACAAACTGCATCATACCACTGCATAGCAACAAATTGTTGCAAAGGACATCACATAAATTGACTTTCAAGTCATCACGAATTTGCTTTCCTAAACCTCGCTGAATGTAATTGTTTGCCATTTTCAGTGGAGGCAGATGATGTTGTCCTCTGACTATTGTCACAACTGTCTTAGATCTCCATCTTCAGACTGTGTCTATGTCAGTCAGCAGTGCAGATGAGGGAAGGAAGTTCTTAGGGCTGAAGCAATTCATGATGTCCACACTGCCCGTGTTTTCAGCGTGGTTTATTTCACACTAGTCCTGATCTGTGTCTGTGATTCAGTGAATGCCTGTTACTGGGTGGAGTGCTTTAGGTGCTCTTCTGAAGACCATCTTTCAGTTTAGCTTTGTCCAGAAGGCATTTGCTGTGCTCCAGCTCCCTGTGAATCAAAGTGCAGGATATGGACACAGTCCACAGTATTTTTTTAAAAATCAATCCAAGCCTCCTGATCTGAAATAAAAATTCCCTTTAAACACACTGTGAATTATGAAAGCCTCCTAGTATAGAATCATAGAATGGTTTGGGTTGGGAGGCACCTTAAAGCTCATCCAGTTCCAGCCCTCCTGCCACGGGCCAGGACACCTTCCACTAGACCAGGTTGCTCCCCATCCAACCTGCCCTTGAGTTTTACCTCATTTTATACATAGGCTTATTTAAATCCATTATCACCCCTGGTAGGTTTTTTCCCTTTATGGAAATTATTTCTGTGATTTCAGCTCACACCTCCTTCATTTCAAGTCTGTAATTTTTTGTCTTGTCCTCTGCTATTGGAGTCAAAGTTACCTTTACATTGCTGATATCCCTGGCAGATGTCTTTGTCTGACCTGTGTGCTCCTTAGCACCTGCCAGATCTCCTTCTCATTTAAATTCTCAGAAGCTTTATCAGTGTTGTTTGCCAACAGTTTCACTCCGGTTTGATAACAAAGTTCTGCTACCCCAGAACTTCTGATGTCCCTTTAAAACTTTGGGTTTAATTCTCTTGTCTTGATTCACAGAGTCAAATGTAACATTTCTGCTGTCTTGTTATGCCTTGCAATGGGAGGCATCTTACAGATCTGAATTCTTCATTCTTTTTTTCTGTTTGAAATTTAAGTGCGAGCTCCCAGGTAGATGGATGTGAAGCAAAGGGGGAAACAACTGCATCTGCAGTTTGACCACTGAAAAATAAGTTATCTAAAATGGAAGATTTGTGCATTTTGCTTAAATTTCAGCATGGCACTTAAGGCCCAGATGTAAGAACAGAAATCTTGGTGCAGTTAAACATTTCTTTTGATGGCCTCTTACATTGTTTTACCAGCAGACAAGGAAGGATTTGAATGACAGGACATTAAAACCCAGTGTTTTTTTGGGACCCTCTTGGCATTCTCAGGACCTGTGGGTAATCCTAGGCTGATGGCTGAGAGCAGGGGATGAGATGGAATGGTTTCATCAAGCAGTAGTGGTAAGACACTGATGACTCACTTTCATCAGCAGTAATTTCTTTTTAAACTAACAGAAAACACTGATCTCAGTGGTCCTTGAGGCTGATACAGTGCTGCCCTGAAACTGTCCTAGGAAAAGCAAAAGCGAGAAGGAGAAATCAAGGAAAATGGGATGTACAAATTCAGGAGTCAGACCTGATTTCTTTTTTCTTCCTTCTATCACCAAAAGACAAGTTGCAATCCTGTGGACTAAAGTGGAGGTGGAGGCCAAGAATTCTCATTACATTATTTACTAGTTGTTAACATTTGAACATAGTCAAAACTGATTCTTTTCCAAACCTTATTCTCTCTGACAGCTAAGACAAGCATATACTATTTTATTGTCAAGACACAAACTAATAATAACATATTTCACCAAGGTGAGGTTGGACAGGGCTTGAAGCAACGTGGTCTAGTGGAAGGTGTCCCTGCCTGTGGCGGGGGGTTGGAACTGGATGAGCTTTAAGGTCTCTTCCAACACACACCATTGATTCTGTGATATGTGGAGGTAAGAGTTTCCCATGAAAACATGTAGCAGCCCATTTCAGTGCTGAGGAAGTCTCTCCTCTCCTCTCCTCTCCTCTCCTCTCCTCTCCTCTCCTCTCCTCTCCTCTCCTCTCCTCTCCTCTCCTCTCC
>JANRGW010013552.1:15969-56646 GCA_024733675.1 Psilopsiagon aymara
CTTCAGAATTTGACCTGGAATATGTTCAGTGGTGTGTACACTCACTGCCCTTCCCACTGGGAATCTGGCAGGAGGGAGGATCACTGGGAAAAAGCCTGCTGCTGACTGTGGGGGACAGAGAAAGCACTCAGAGATGCTGGTGGTGACCAAAGGGAAACAGAGGAACAGGCCAACAAGCAGCTGCAGGAGGGATGTCTGCAACACCTATAGCTACAGATACAAGGCTTTGGTATTAGATAGCTGGAGTAGCTCAGCTTGCTAAGGCATGGAAATAAATGAACTCCACTGCTCAGTCCTGAGGGTTGGGGAGGGTATGCACTTGCATATATTTTAGGAAGAGGAAAATTGTTATTAGATGTAAGAAGATCCTTAAAGTAGATGGAGATATGGAGAAATGGACAGATACATTCACAAACAGCCACACATAGTTTGTATATAATGAAGACAACTTTGTTCAAATAAATAATTCCCAATCAGTATATGCCGCTATGAAATTGGGCTGAAATGTTCACAAGCATACAGTAAAGCCGAGAAAATTAATTTAGCTGTATGTATTGCATTTAATTCATAATAATTTGTAGTTGAAATTGAGGAGGTGAATGTGTGGTATTTGAGGATCCAAAAATAACATTAGGAAATGGAGCCACATAGTTTTCAGAGGATTCCAAGTGTCCGCGGTGTCTCACAGCCCAGTTCCTGGAACACTACTAGTTAAAACTGGACAAAAATGCACCTTCAAATTCCTCTTTGTACCATGTGTAGGCCTTAGGGATTTGTTGGAAGACAATATATTTTCTGATAGCAGAAAAGTTCTCGTGGTCTGCAGACTTCCACAGCCTTGTTGCTTATAATGTTTTGAGGCAAGCAATAGGGGTTTCATTCTAAAGGCTTAAATGGCTTGAATGCAATTCAAGCTAGTAGTAGCCCAAAGGCATCTCGCTTCATGGAGCAGAAGCAGCCATGAAATCACATGAATCTTTCCAAGAGGGAGATGTAGCTAGAGAACATTAGGTTGGCCGGAAATCTAGTATTCAAGAGCAATGCATCTAATTCCATAAGCAATCCTTGATTATGTATTATTTAATGAGAGACATCAGTCTGCATTTCCTCTGAAGTTCATTGCTACTTTAGCTTGAAATTAATGGTTTAGCTTTTAGATTTTCCAAGGATTTGGCCATATGTTTTCTTTCTAGCTTGTCTTTATGTTTCTTTTTTGATACTTTTGTGGTAATTCACTCTCTCATGACTACAGGCTGCAAATAGATTTGAGAGAGCAAGTTTCTGTTTTATAAGAAGGTTCAGCACTTTTTCCAGAACGTGGGTTCTGACTTGCTATTGTGTGAAACAGACTGAAAATATTTACGTACAGAAAGTGGAATGTATCTGTCAAAGGGCCTAAATAAGCAGTGTTACTTGTTCCAGGCTTTCTGCATTCAGCAGGGTGAGCTCTGTGTTGTTTTTACAGCACCCTCTCATTCTGACCCTTGTTTTACATTTTTATATTGGTGGTTTTGTATTATATTACTCTGTATATGGTATAACATTACTTATTCTACAGTGGTCCCCTGCTTTGTGGGTTCAAATGCTATTTTATTCCCAAACAGTAAATGCAAAGGATTGTGTAGCATATAGTCTAGCATTGATCAGATGGACTACAACAATTACCTATTCCAGGCTGCCTGACCACTTCAGAGCTGACCAAAAGTTAAAGCACGTTAAAGACACAGTCAAGCGCCTGTCTCTTCACACTGAGCTTGCATCAAAATGTTGAGATTATTTAACTGAATAGATATAGTCTGGAGGCATGAATAGATCACATGGTGTGACTGTGAGCCATGGATACGATACAGGCAAATGTATTTTGTGTTAGGCATTTCTGTAGTGAAGAAATGCCTTGTGCAAAGCCCTGGTGAGAACTCACCTATACCACTGGTGACATTTCTCATTCCTCAGGTTCAAGAAAGACAAATTCCATCAAGGTAAACAAAGGCTGAGCAGTTGATTAAGGACATGGAGGCTCTACAGCTGATAATGGTGATGAGAAGGAGCAAGACAAAGTCTGAGAGGGTTACTATCAGTTCCATCCCTTTCAAGAAAGATATTGAGAGTGTAGGCCAAAGGAGGAAAACAGATAGTGAAGTGCAATGGAAAATATAGTAAAGAACACAAAACCATTCAGGACTTTACAAGCATATGACATGGAATTGCCTAGTTTGGAAAAGATCCTTAAGATTATCAAGTCCAACCTTTACCCCAGGACAGGTCTAAGGAAGACAAAATCCACACGGGAATTTTGTTCTTTTATAGTCTACTACACAGTGTAATTTCTTGCATTCTTTGTGGTATTTTGAATATACCAGTATAAATCTTTTGAGGTGCTCCCTCAGAATTCTAACTGTGATGACAAATGGGGGGCTGGAAAGATGCTTTCAGCTTTCAGAGCTTCAAAGTCTTGTGAGAAAAGATGCCAAGCTGACTGTTTTTGATAAGAAACCACTGTCAAATGTTTAGGACTTGGGTTGGCCTACTTTGAACGCTTTTAGTGTGCTTGTTAATGTTCATCTGTATTCTGAGGACCTAATCTGTCACTTAATGACAGTGATGACAGGGGTGCAGTTCCCACTGAAGTGAAAGAGAGCTAAAGCTATAACCATTATAAAAAGGCTGTTGCAAATAAACTTCATACCCCTATCCAAGTGTGATTCCTGAAGGAGGCAAATTGGTTTTGAGGGTAGTAGAGTATTATGTTCCCCCACCACATGCTTCAAGAAAAGAATGGGGTTTTGTCTGAACTGCAATCTCCAACTGGCTGCTTAGCTATACAAGAAATGGTTGCAGGTGGTAAAAAGAGGAGAAAAATACGTATGTTTGAAGTTTCTCTAATTATATTTGTTCTTCCTGACCTGAGCAACATGTCTTTGAATTTCATGGGTGTAGAGAAAAGCAGTCAGTCATTGCTGGGGCATTACACTTCTTCAAAGCCTGCTGTTATAATGTAGAATTTATTTCCTCATCTACTGAAAATAGAT
Organism: Psilopsiagon aymara; assembly: GCA_024733675.1. Lineage (NCBI taxonomy): Eukaryota > Metazoa > Chordata > Aves > Psittaciformes > Psittacidae > Psilopsiagon > Psilopsiagon aymara. Next base: position 18,999 of record JANRGW010013552.1, read on the forward strand.
ACGGTTTCTTATCTTAGGTCAATGAATGTCTTTGTAATGGCAGCAAAATATTCTTTCCTCTAAGAGAAATCAAGAAAGGGTGCTTAAAATTATTTCCAGAGTTCATTCTTCATTACTTTGAACCTCTCTCTTTCTTACTTAGAGGTAACAGTCAGAAGTGAAGGGGAGAGAAGAGTATTTGTGACACTCCACTACTCATTGTGAAGAACTCTGTCCATCGGTTTGATTGCACCAAAGAAATTACAGAGGCCAGGCTTCTATGATGCCTCTAATCATAAAATGAAGCCCCTGAATTTGAAGCCACTTTTACTAAAAGGATGGTGGCACATAAGAGGATTTGTGGGGTCATGATTTGCTGCATCATATCATAAAACAAGCAATGGCATCACATGGATGTAGATTGAGGAGTACAAGAATTACTTAAGATGATGTTGACCAGCAATCTGCTGCTCATTCTTCATTATGCAGCAGAGAAGATTTCCAGGTCAGATTTTGGAGGAGGAGAGCCTGAGGAGATTTGCCAGTATGTCTGGGAAGACTTCTGAGAACAGGTAAACAGATTTGAATCTTACGGGAAGTCACAAAGGCACCTGCTGCAGCAGCCAAGCAAGATGCAGGTGGTCAGTAGTTGATGAAAGGAAAAATTAATCTCTTCCCACTAAATAGGATGTGACAGGCTCCATCACAGGATGGACTGTGAAGAATTATGTGAAAGGAAAGACAGAGTAGCTGTAATAGGGAGAAGAAAGCAAGATGCATAGAGAGCAACCCAGACAAGCAAAAAATACATCAAATATTGTTGTATATCATAGATTAGTAAACACTAATGTGCTTTAGGCTTGGTAACCACACTTTTTTCTTATTATCAACAGAGCCTAAGCACTTTCAAAATACAAACCACAAACCCCCTAGCACTATATGCTTGCACAAAAAAAGTGTGTGTTCTTACATAGCATTAAAGTGCCTTCCAGCAAGACTTTGTAATTCAGTACTATGAAGAAGAAATTTTCTTGCCACAAGTTAGGTGAACAATATCCTGTCTTTTAAATTAACTCCCACACTTCTCTAGTACCAAGGAAAAGAAGAGAATGTAGTCTAGATAGATGAGATCCTCTGGACTCTTCCCCTGTAAAAGTGCATGGAAAGAATGAGCAGCTACACAAAATGCATTATGAACTGGTGTGTGATGAGAAAGATTATGCTGTAATTTTTATCACTTAGGAATTACAGAATATTAGTGTCCTTAGTGAAGGCCCCTCTAGATTGACAGTTTAGCAGCAACATTGCATAAGAATTATGCAGGCAATATGAAATCTTCAGCAGTTTGTCTACTTCTCACTAGTATCTGCGATCTATTATACTCTGTAGTCTCATAAATGGGTGTAAAGAAAATGGTTCTGATTCTTTTTTTTTAAGGCATCACTAAAAATGCTAATTAAACCTAGAATGATGGGGCTGCTGAGGATAGGGCATCAAATGCACAAGCTCAAGGGTAAAATGTCACAGTGGGCTGGTGTATGACTTGCTTGACTTTAGAGAAGGAGCATTGTCGTTGTTTCACACTGTGTTTGTGGGGTGTTTTGCACTGATTTGTGATAGACTGTATAAAATATTGTGGAATTTCATTTGCGAGTGGGAAATTTCAACAGAATGAGTGTTTTCATCACTGCATTTGTGCACTTCAGCAATGTCTGCGCTGCTGGCAGGTTTAACTGCTTGCAGCCTCCAAAGAGAAACACTCATGCATTTTTTGCACCTGCGATCGTTCTTTTCTTGTCAAATGTCAAATTCAGCAAATGCATATTTGCTTGAAAGGATGGTGATATTTTAGGGTTTTAACAAAATAGCTCTTCTAAAATGCATCCTTTTAGAAAAACTGACTGCAGAATACAGTTGTTTTACTTGCTCACGCTGCAACAGGTGATGGGCAAACAAGGGATGTGCCTGCTGTGCTCAGTAAAACATGCTACGGATGTTACATGAGAACTGTACTCTCAGGAGGGTTTCAGTAGAAAAAGTTCACGTGTGGATGTGTGAAACTCTGGGATCATTTCCTCTTTGTTGCTAATTTGTATGTTAGATATACAGTAGCGACCACTTCAAAGCATAACCTCAGGGTATAGTAAATCTTTTCAGATTAGTGGCACTTACCTCCACAGGGTTTTCTTTCCATACCCTTGTCATAAATTGGTTTGAAGCAGATGTGTTCATTAATTGGGTCTGATAATGATTGTACTTTATTGTGTCTCTACTGCCTGGGAGTTTATTTACTCTAAAGTCATCTTTTTATGGAGCACTCCTCTTGAAGGGTAGGCTTTGGTGGGACTCTGTCTTACAAATAACTGGTATTCTGAAGTGCCAGTTCCAGTTCAGAACCACTGACATTTGATGGTAAGATTCAGCTGGATTGGGTCCAACAGTTTTCAATATTGACGTACAGTAAATCTGATGTTTATTCCACAGGAGTTTGAGCAGTCATTGATATGATATGCAGAAGCTTTTAGACTTCTGAGTTTTCACTGGAAATGTGGAGAGCTTTATTTTCAAGGGCAACAAAAAGCCTGGTTAGCTCAGATGACATTCTTTGAATAGCATTCATGCAGTAGCAGCTTATGTATATTTGTCTGAGAAGACAGTTACTGATATTTTAGGTTTATAAAGAAATAGTTCTTCTTAAATACATCCTTTTAGAAAAATGGCTGTATTGTGCTCACAACCTCAGCCTAAAGGCTTTTACTGTTAGTAAGTTCTTACGCAACTTTGCTTTTACCTTATTGTCAATGATATTTGATTTGAAACATTAATGTTCTCAGCTCAGTTGCATCCTTGTTCCTTTCCCCCTCTCTGCTGCAGTCTTCGGTGAGCTTTTCACTTTCCACCTATTCCCCAAGTCTTTCATCAGTATACCATTTTCTACACCCAGATGTTTATGTACTAAAACAGATTGTGGGTTTTTGCCATTTCCCTGGGTAACACTAGGGCATCTGCATTTAGTTTTTTTGCTGCTGCTGTTTTTTTTTAAGCATGTGCTGCCATCTATGGGGTAATCGTTGAAATAAAGCTGATCTAAAATTGCTTTTTATCGAAAGACTACAGAAAACAAGATCTAGCTAGCGGAGGAGGTTTCATAGAGTAGATGGCCAGATCTCAAGAAGCCCTGTTCCTCTGTAGTCCCAGATCTCATACAAACACAGGTGAAAATCAGCAGCTTCTGGGAGTTTAGTTTTCAGTGGTTTTGTATGTGCTGAAAGAAACAGCTTGAAAATTAGAATGAGGTTGCTTTGTCTTTTAATGCTGTAACTCGTTCCTTTTCCTTCTCCGCTACCTTTCACATCCTTCAGCAGTTTCCGATATGTTTATTATATCTTTCTTCATTTGTTTTTTAAGGCTTAATTTTAATTTCTTATTCTTTCCTGTCAACTGGCTTTGTGCTTCTCTTTTTTTGTCCAGTTTCAGCCTGCCAGGTTCCAGGTTTCCCTCCTTCAGATCCCTTCAGAATGCAGTTCTGAAGATCAATCTCCATTCTCTCTCTCTTTCATAACATATGGTTGTTTTGTGTCTATTTTTGAGTATACGTTTTTTGCAATACATTTATTCAGGTGGGCCTGGAAAGTACTTGGAGAAGTCATTTGCTCTGTACTGGGGTATCTGTGCATGCAAAAAGCTATCAGGTTTTATCTTGATACTGCTCATATGCTTTTCAGCTTGCAGAATTGACTGAGGATTCCAGCGTCTTACAGCCTTGAACAGGGTTAGGTGTATGAGTTCCTAGCCGTCAGACTTCATTTCAGTGAGGAGGGGTGACCCATAACAACTATGTCTTTAGGTGTTTCCTCAGCAAAACAAATGCTGGGGTGGGTTCATATTTAACCACTATTGTTTAATTACTTTCTTCTAACGCAAGGTATTAGAATCAAAAGTTTAACCTATACGGATGGAGCATCCTTAAAAATACCTTCTGACATTTTCTTCATATTGCTGAACTTAGAAATTGATCTTATTTTCCAGCATCAGAGACAAAATGAAGAGAAAGAAATCAATGTTCTTCAAAACAGACTTAATAAGATAAAAATCAATGCAGCTCTATGATTTGCCATTTTTTTAGCACTGGTATCATTCAAACATGATAATATTTGATTCTTAAGTTAAATGTGAAAATATTTCAGTTACCTCCTGCAGAGGCAGAAAAAACCTTAAGAAGGAGGGATTTATTTAGTTAAACTTTGGGTTTTGTTTTAATCCTAATTTTGGAACTTTGAGTTCTGCAGAAACTGAAAACAGTGTCATATTTTAAGTGCCAGTATATAATTGTTCCTTTAATCACAGAGACTTAAATAGAACAAATTATTACTTGTATTTGCAGATTACAAGCTCTGATCCTCCCTTCCTCCTGCAAATAGCAGTTCCGTCTTGCTTAGTTGAAAGATCTGTGCTCAAAAGTTTGAAGATAAGCTTGGGCACCTCATTTCCCCCACGGCAGACTCACATGCTTTGAAAGTAGAGCCTTACTGAGCAAATGCATTGGCCGGTTACTCTTTTTTGGAAAAAAAAGAATGGGTTAGTTGGGTTTGTTGGTTCGTTGGTTGGGTTTTTTGCCAATGTTCATTTCCCTTTTCTGCCCCCACCATCCTCAATAACATTAAGATTGATTTATTTAAGGAAGTGCCTTGTGTACTATCAGTGACCAGTCTCTAAACCATAAGCTTGGCTTAACAGTTGAGAGTGGGTTTTAACACATAATTGGCATTTTAGCATTTAAATTCCTGTTTACTTGCTGCCTTGGGTTTAGCCCTTTGGTTTCTAGTTTGAAATTTCTCAGCTGAGGGCTAGAAAACATCTTTTTTAGGGAAGAAAGTCAGAATTCTCACGTAATTACTGGCATGTGTGACCTGGGACTTTAGGGAAGTATTAGATATTGAAAAAGTTCTGATAAAATCCTCCATATTAGCAAGCATCTGGTAATGGCATCTTTTGGTTTAAAGGTTTATTTCATGATCACAGAAAGGCAGCTTTCTGCATAAATTTCTACTGAATTAAATTCCAGTGTGTAAGCTGGGCTGGAATGTCAGAAGATGGGAAATGCAAACCTACCGGTAGGTTTTAAGTTTATATGTGCAAAAATGGACAGGTTTTGAGTGTATAGGTCTTAATCAGGTTCTCTCTCTGGTCAGTTACTTTTGCCTCTTTTTCATATTCCTTTACTCATTGATAAATGTAGTGAATTTTCTTCTCTCCTCAACCAACTCTGAGCAGCAATGTGTATATCCATTGGGAACACACAGTCCCACCCCTTCGTTTTCTTCATCGTCAGCTTCATTATAAGACCATATCTGCAATCACGTAACAAGAGACCTTGCACTTCTGCCTCTCCTTTCCTTCTCCCTCTGTACTGTGAGAGAAGTAGCATGCCATATTGCACAGCTGAAAGGTTATCAAACCTGAATTTGTTACACCTCTGGATCTGGCAGGCAGGCGTTCACAACCACTTAAGAAATACATGGCTCATCTCCACCTGAACCTGGACATCTTGAGAAGGTAGTTGATACTGGATTGGTTTTCTTGTTGCTCTGCAGACAGGCTTAAGCTATGCAGTCTGATACTCCCTAATTTATGTCTTTTCCAAGGTTCATTTGTTAACTGAGAGGATGACATGTATTGAAGTTGTTTCTTCATAATGCATTTGGCATTAACAGGAGAAGCTGTCGAACACCTCAAACAGCAACAGCTCAGCAATAAGATACTTTTCCTCCAGTTTTGACTTTCTAACTAGTGACATATTTGCAAGGGCATTTGGAAAGAGCATATGACAGAACAGGGTGTAATAAAAAAGCTTAAATACATTTCCCAGAGAAAAATTGTGAAGCAGGTTTTTTGCTGCTTGGGACATTTACCTGAGTTATATAGTTCAACTGTTCTTCATTCTTTTGCTATGAAACCCAGGCTTCTTGCTTAACAAACTACTCACTACATAGTCATTGTGTTTCAGGGGCTTCTTTTATTTTGGTAGATGAATAAATGGGCACATCTGATTTTATTTATAGTGGTGCAGAATTTGTGTTAAAGCCATGCTCAAGGGTTTAACGTGCCTGTGCATCCAGAAGAGAATAAAATTAAACCCCAAAAGACCAGAGGATGATTTCTTCACTTATCTTGTCACTGTTTTGCCTTTGCGGTTTTCCTGTAGCTAGTTTTCATAAAACACTTTCTTATACCACAAATTGTGCCAGATCTGTATCATTCAGCTTTTTTCCCCCCTTTTTTTTTATCCTGTAAAAGATTTTCACTCTCCTCTTCCTTGCAACTGTTCCTGTGCTGATACCTGGCAAGGCGTTCACATAGAGTCTGTGAGTGCTGATTAAGAGCTTGGTCACAAATCCATCATCGTGAGCTGCTGCTTCTCCTCCACCTCATGAACTTGAAAGAAGATAAATTTAGCTTCCATGTACAAAAAATGTATTTTTACTTTGTTGTTCTTACATAGTGTAACCATGTTCCTTTAAATATTCAGGTCAATTTCTCTAGCACCTGGTTAAGTTTCTGCATGTATTCTTCCTTCTGGGAAGAGTGTGTGCCTGGAGAAACACATGAATTTTTGCTGATGTTGTCAAAATAATGGAGTTTCAGTGGTGCTTTGGCTAGCATTGTTTAGGAAGTGAAAGAGCTGTTTAGATGAGGGGAAAGAGTGAATGACTGAGTTAGGTTGCCTTCATTTCACAGGGACAAAGAGCCTAGCTTTGACAGAAGTGCCTCTTCCAAAACTGTCAGGGAACAACAAACAAAACCAGATTAAGATTAGAAAAGCCTAGACACAAACTTTTTGACAGCCCTGAGGTCTGCAGCCTAAGCACATGTATCTCCTCCATTAGTAAACATCAGTGACCTGTATTCCTGCAGCCAAATATTCCTGAGCCTTTGTGGGATATTCTGAACCTGTCACCATTCAGGTGATTTCTAGTCCAGTTGCAAGGTCTGTTGGCATATGCAGTTTGGGGTCCTGGTGAGCACTGACTGAGAGGCCTTTCTGTCTTTCAGGGCAAGCACAAGCTGCATGTGGACACGGGACTGGAAGGCGACTGGTGTGGCCTCATCCCCATTGGGAACCCCTGCGAGAGTGTGACCACAACAGGCCTCAAGTGGAACCTCAGTAAGTCAGATGCCTTGGGGATGGTGGGTTTGATGTTTTCCTAAAGGCACGTTTACACCAACCTCACCAGTGCTGAAGGGCCTGATGTGTTTGAAGGTGGAACATGGCACTGTATCCCTGCCAGGACATTTTTTATCTAGAATTTAAGGGTGTTTTGGAAAAAATATAAAAGATATACATTTATACCTGGGACATCACTGGCAGAAACATGTTTTCCATTTGGGAGTCATCGTGCTGTTTAAATAGAACATTTGTTGAGGTCATGATACATTACCATCTTGATACATTGCCCCCCAGGGAGGGGAAGCTGTGAGTGTCTAAACTCCTGGTTATAAGCTATAAAGTTACAACCGACAAATAATAATGTGATACAGATTATTAAAGCTACCTCCCTTCCCCTGAACTGCTTCACTTACCTTGTCTGTTTGTCTACTCTGAATGAATAGATCTCTCTGTTATTTTTCAACTGGGAAAAGGTACATTTGGTCTAGAACAGGGACATTTATCTGTAGAAAAAGGAGGTTTCTTGACCCCTAAAAATGGAAACAATCTTCATCCTCCTGCCTCCTCCTCCCCCGCTGAGTCATTCAGAATGTATTTACTAATAAAAATAATGGGATATTTTAGATACAGATTCATTAACAAGGGAACCAAAGCAGTAATTGGGAGGCTCTGGTCTTGCAGTGTGATTTACATGGCCAGACTTTAGAGCCATCCCATATAGGAAGGGCACATGGCTCTCACAGTTTGTAGTGCAGTGCCTTGGTTGGTTAATACCTAATTGGAGATTGACCCAGTGTGCTGGCCAGCAGCACGTGTGATAGACCAGGGAGTGTCTTGTTCCACTGAGGGTTTGACCATGTGCTATTGAGGTGGTAGGCAGTAGTGGCTCACTAGTGGTAGAAGATACAAACATGGCATTAACTCAGGACTTGAGAGACTTGCCAAGGTGAACTGGGTCTGGATCATAAGAGCTGAATCTATTGTATAAGGGATGTTCTCTTAATTTGGTAACAAGTTACATATTTTCATTTGCACTGATGGGTACAGTTGACAAGTATCAAATCTTCATCTGCTTATCTCCTGTTGTGCCGTGAACACTGTGGCCTGTTCCACTGGGGGACATTTCTCAGTAAGTGTTCTCCCCTCCAGAGTGAGGTCAAAGAAGCTCAAAGCAGCCTCATACTAACTAAGGGAGCATCTCTGAAGCCTGTGTTGCTTTGCAAAAGGCTACTGCATAGATCAAGATGTGGTAGATGCGGTAAGGTTGCAGTCCTTTCTGGTGGTTTGATTATTAGATTAAGAAGTTATTTTTTGGACATAGGTGGGGTTTTTTGCGTTTAATGACGGAAGTCTCATCAGATTTACAAGGTGCTCATTGGAAAGCTGGTAGTTTTAAAGGTGGTCTGCTCCCACAAATAGCATGGCTTTGTTCCTACTAGATTAGGACTGCCTGATCTGCTGAAGCAAAGGAGAGAATGGGGTTACTATCTAGTTGTGCCAGCAACATGGGAAAGAAATGGGGGATGCAATGGTTTGGATCTTGGTTGATATATCAGTTGCTTGGGTGCTTGTGTTTCTAGTTGTGCTGTAATAAACTTGTTCAGGTTGCTTAGAGGCATAGTTGGATATGGAGCTACAGAGACTTTTATTGCACTTAATTTGATCTTTTATTTTTTTCTTTTTCTGGGGGACAAAGATGTATTTAAATGTCTGTTTCCTACTTGTTTCATGTGAACATGACACCATCTCTGCTTCTCGCAGTCCCTGTTGCTGTCTGATCCCAAGAGGAAAACCTCAGATCTTGACATTGTTCGCCTTAGTGATGTGCTGCACCCCATTTCAGGCTACACTTCCAGTATTCATGTTTCTCACAGGTCTTATTTCCTTTATTTATTTCTCTGCGTTATAATTTCAGATACATAAAAATAAAAATGAGCTGGTCTTCCTTGAAGATGTTTATGAGAAACTAAGGTCATTACAACCTGAAACTGCTCTCGTGCCCAAGTGACTAAAGCTAACCTTTACTCATCCAAATACAGATTGTGGAATCATGTTATTTTTCAGATCTTGATGAAACAAATTAAAGTGTAGCTGCATCCACCAAAAAGGAAGCCAGTATCTCAAATACAGCATATGGTTAGTTGTGACTTGTTCTGATTTTTTTCCTCGAATAAATAAGCTTTACATTCAGATAACCCAAGTTTAATATTAGTTTTGATTGTGTTAATGGTTTCTGTGCTGCCTGTAGTTTTGCAGTTATTTCTGAAAATGTCAGTCCTCCTGGAAGTTGTGATGGAGAAGCAAAGGCTCACCTGGGAAGAAAGGGAATAAGAAGATACTGAAGTACTGCATAGATGTCAGCATTGCTGCTGATTGCTGGCAGTGGCGGTGCTTTCCCTGTTCATTCATTAATGGCACTCTGACCACACCCCTTCACAAACCTCAATGAATAAAATGGTTTGGTTTATAAATTCATTTTCATGTGTTAATCATGAAAGAAAATGAATTCTTAAGCCAAACTTGACTTGAAAGGCCTTTTTCTCCAGTTTGTTATGGAATTAATTGAATATGACCTAACAAGTTTGGTTTTAAAGGGTAATTTTTTGAGTCCTCAAAATATTTGGGTTAAGTATCTGGGTGCTAAACTAATTCCACAACTTTAGTTCTGTCTGAACAGTCAAACATGATGCGTTTTAGGTGAGAAGGGAGCTCTCATTCTTGCAAACAATCATTTCCAGCAACTCAGAATTCAAATAACACTGCAGTACAGGAAAGAGCTGGCTTTGCATTGAGGCTTTTAATGTGTGATACCGATAGCTGTCTGAGCATATCTAAATTACTCTGCTGATGAAAATGTGTAAAACCCTCAAGGGGTAGTCAAATGTTATCTGTGTCTAATTCACAGGTCCTGTTGTGACACTTCGTAGCTTCTGAATAGAAAGAGACAAGGATGAATACCTGAGACAGAAGCTGTATTGGGGTTGAGAGTAGGCTAGCAAAGGTCTTATTTCAATGGGTGAATTAGGTGAACCTGAAATCTGTGGATTCTCCTGGCAGGGGAGAAACAGTGGTGTCTTGATTGTATTTTTAATATTGCAGAATTCAGTATTTTTGTGTGTCTGTGTGAGAATGCAACATGTTTGCATGCTTATCCTATCTTAGTTATTTCCTAGCACTTGGCACATTTATGTTCATTCTCATCTTCTGGTCACACATTCAGAGCACATTATAAACATATTCTTTGCACTCCTAAGGGGATACAGATCTTTTCTCTATTAAAATCTGATTTACAGCACAGAAATCAGATAATGGTTTATCTGATTTGACTCACCTGGCTGCTTATTGGTAACAGCCCTCATGTCTAATAAATAAGTAATGAAAAATCCAATAACACCAGAATTACCCAGCATTCTTCATTAGGGCCTCAGTGGTATTTTCGTGGAAAGTGAATAAGAATGAAGGTAGAAATCAGTTGCAGCGCTCTTGAAGGAAGAGGATGGAAGATAATGGTAGGTTTTGGCAAGAAATGATTCCTTTTCTAGGAAATTACTGGAGAAAATATTCTTCCCAACTAATTTACTCTTCATCCCTATGGCCTTTGAGATGCTGTTTGTCATACCTGTGCTGAAAATACCAGCATGTTTATATAAACTGTGTGGGTATGTGATTGTGCTTTCCAGATAATTTTCATGCAAATTTACTTCTTTAGGCAGGGAGTTAAATTGCTGAAAAATGCTACCATTCAATAGAGTGCCACTGTCATCACTTCAGAAGGCAATAGCAATAACAATGGGAGCAAGACCTTTCTCTAGCAACAGATCATCCACTGACTGCTAGCTTCACAGGTAGATAAACAGGATTCAGAATCTTTTTGATGCTGTTTACATTGTTAGAATTGAAATGTTTGCACTGTGTTTTTTTCACTGCTTTGCTTCAGTTGGGTTTTGTTGTTGACATGTTATGAATGGAACAAAAAGATTACAAAACCAGTAGGGTTTTATGGTTTTGGAGAATTCAAAGTCTTGAAGATGAAAAGAGTAATTCCTTAAAATAAAAGCCAGGGGTTAAGGACTGTTCTGGGAAAGGTTGTAAATGGAGATGAGCAGCTGTCTGTGCTAGTGAAGCTGTTTGGATTAGCACTCTAACCTGTTTCATAACTGGGATAACTTATATGGCACGTTTTGCTGCCCAAGTTCATTCTGACCAAAGCAAACTGAGCAGCGCTCCCAGGGGTAGTGCTGTTTTCAGGGCACCACAGCTGGATTCTCCTTTCCTATGCTTTCCTCTCCTTCCCTCTCGTCTCTTGTTCTTCACTGGCACAAGGCACCCAGTCCATCAGCTGGGATCAGTCTTCAGAGCTTCAGTGATGTATTTTTTCCCTTTACGACCCTGGGTAGAGCAGGATGACAGAAATGATGATGCTGTTCCCAAAGCATTAGGTGGCTTTAACTTTTAGCGATCTATTTGCCTGTAGGAGTGCTTGCTCCCTGCCTTCCAGGGTCACATAATGTATTACAAGGCGAGGCCTACTGAAATACTTTTCCAATAAAGCAGATGTTCTGATGAAGGCAGCCTGGCATCCCACTGCTTTACTGCGAGTCAGCAAAAGCAACAGTGAGGGTGTTGCTTAGCATTGCATTAAATGATTTTGAGCCAAAAAGACCACTTGGCATACATTAAAAGACTATTGAGCACTGAGCTCAGTTGTGCTCAGCCCCTAAACCTGTATTTGCATTTCTTCCTGAACAGAAGCTTCAAAACTCAGTCAACCTTTGTGAAGAGGCTTGAAATGGGGATTTGAGGTCACGTGTTCAGTCCATTTCCATTTATTTCAGTGAATGTTTGGAATTAGTAAGACATTTGCTTCCTGCTCTCTAAAGCAAGGTAGCGGGTCCTGGCATTCAGTTTGGAAAGGCTTCTCTAAGGTGATAAACAGAGATGCTCTTCCAGATCACACTGCTGGGGCAACATTACTGCTGTAGGACCCTACTTACAGAAAGATTCATGTGAGTACCTTAGTTCTAAGCTAACTCAAACCACTTCCAGGGGTGAGTTTAGCCCAGCTGGATGGCTGTCTTTAATGGGACATGGGGAGTGTATATATGATCCTTTCATACAGCAGTAATAGGCAGTAATTACCAAGAAGGGGTAGAATAAAAACATCTCAGAGACTTCTTCAGCACAGTTGTGCACAGAACAGGTGGCTCTCCGCAACCTAAGTGATACCATGCTGAAATAAACTAGGGACACTCGCTTGGGTCTAGCTACATTGCCATGGCACATTGCAACTGTGGAAATTGATTTCATTATTTCTATGGAGCTGAGAGGGTTGTCAGGAGAGCAAAATGCTGTGCTTACCTGCATCCCTTGTGTTTCTTCAGACCCTGCTTCTCCTAATGGAAATGTAACCTGGAGGTGTGAGGAAGTAGTTGCTCTGCCTCAGCCCGCTTTGGTGCAGATAATCCTCATCTCTCTGGTGGCAGTAGGTTGGTAAGAATACCAAAGTCACACAAAAACCAAAATCAACCTGCTCCTACTGAAAGGTATGAGTTGCATAGAGGAAGCACTTTGCTGGGGAAGAGAGAGGTCTGCAGAGAGCCAGAGAGGTATCTGTTTGGATTGGTGAGGTCCAAAGTCCTGCTGTGGATTTCAGTGCTGTCTCTGAATTCTCACTGATGAATGTAGGGGTAGAACTTGACCAAGAAGGAGACCTTTGAGTTTATACTGAAGACATTTAACCCTAAAGGCATTCTCATCAGTCAACCTGCCTTATGGATACTGGGAAATCATTACTAGGTAATGGCAGAGGCAAAGCTGAAACATAATGGTGCGCTTGACTGAAAGTCAGTGAAAAATTGACCAGAGTACAGATGTTAGTTTGTCATATCCCTTGCAAGTATACTTTAATTGTTTTCGTATTTAAATGCCTAGAATCAGCCATAATAAATGTAAAAGTCACCCTGCTGAGAGATTTCCAAAACCAAGCAGCTCTCTGGGGCATGTGGTGAGTTATTGCCAGCTCCAGCTTCTCTGCAGGACCACAAAAGGGCATGGACCCGTAGGAGGGCATATCCAACCTGGCTCAAGTCTTCCAGAGTTAATGAATGATGTGTTTGGGGTGACTCAGTTAATGAATGGGTGTGCTGTTTAGATGTTTAGATGGGGGGGGGGCGCTATTCAAGTAGATAGGTGCTACTGTTAAGAATTGACTCCTCCTTTCCAATTTGTTTACGGACTTTTTAGTTCTCTTTATCTTCTGGTACGTACTGGAGTATATGCGATTGATCTCTTGTCCCCAAAAACATGGCACTGAAGGAAATGGTTTCCTCTGCAGCGATCTATTCCTGTACCTTAGTGGTAAACAGTTGTGGCTGTTATCTCTACAGTGTCAATTCTTCATTTGGTCTCCCTTTGTAAACACTTGGCAGGTGTGTCTGCTCTCTCCTGGCTTTTGTGTGTGGAAAAGAGGTGGATTTCTTTGCTGTTATATGAAGCTCCTGAGAAGACAAAAGTCTGGTGGATGTTGTCACTGACTTTTGTTATATGCTTCTGAAAAGTTATGTTTATGGTATCCTGACGTGTAATTAATGAGCTGTTAACAGGTGAGTGTAGCGGGTGTACTCTGGAATTACTCATTTTAGATATACATACCAATTACAAACCACTAAGCAAATCTGTTGTTTTCACATGCGTTGGAAAGTACAAGTACCTGAATAGGTGAATGCATGTCTTGCTGTAGAAGCAGATGCAGCTTTTTTTGTGCAGTAAAGATGCCCAAAAACATGGGGCAAGGGGGAGTCTGGGCAACAGCAGGAAGGGGGATAAACAAAAGAGAGGTACTGTAGCAAAACTGGGATGTGGGTAGGTCCTATTTGGGGTTAGAAACATGTTCTGGAGCTGTGGTTGAAGTTGCAGATGTGTAAAACCTCAGCCTCTCCCACTGCAGATACTGAGCTACATGGGAGGAATAAGGTGAAGTACTGCTGGAAGATGGGATTTTCTTGTGGTTCAAGCAGTTGATTATCTGGAGATTTTACCTTATGCACGTACTTTAGCTACTTGCTAGTTAGCCATTCATTTCTCTTAGCTCTGGAGCTGAACTGTCAGCACCCTGGCATTTCTGAGGTGTCTGCCTTGGTGCTGTAAAGCACAAGAACACTCCAGAATGAAAGCTGTGGTATCGTCTTTAAGATACCCCCTTTGACATTAATGTGTCTGTACGTTTGGTCTGGAACAGTTAAACAAGTGCAATGACATTATCGATTCTCTTGTAATGAGTAACATAGAGAGGCCTGTGAGGAATTTAATATGCATGCTTTCAATACGGTTTTAATCTGTGAAGTAAATAAGGCATAAAGCACTGTGATGAATTGGGGCTCAAAGTATATTAGTTAAGAGAATACCATTTACTGAAATAAATAATAAATACTGTTTGGTTCATGTGACTGTGTAATTAAAGGATGGAAGCTGAAGAACCTGAATTAAAAGTGTAGAGGCAAACTTTAATTCTAGCATCCCATTGCTCTCTTGTCCATGACTTTGAAGCCATAGTGCTTCTTAAGAGTCATCCTCCATGTGTATTACAAACAAGTGAATGTGGGTCCAAGTGCTGTTAACAGGTAGCTGTATGAAGCATGTCACACTGTATGCATGCAAGTCTGGGTCAGTATGTGGTAGCCAAGTTTCCTGTGTTAGCTATGTTTTGAAGCTTTTCCTTGTATTTAATAAGAAAATACTGATAAAACCAATTAAACCTTTCTAACAAGTCCAGCTAATTTTAGTATATATAGTGATACATGTCAGAAACCAAATAGTAAATCCAAATAAATGGGGATGGAATGGATGTCAAGAGATCTTACAACCCATGTGGCTTCCCTGTGGCATCACTTCTGAAAAACCTTAAAACAATCCCCTCTTTTATTAGCTTTCATCACTGGGAGCTTCTTCATAACAGCTTCTTCAGAAAGTCTGCTCCAGTTTTTTCCCCTTATGTATTCTGCAGATACAGCACGTGATAAATACATTTTCCTGCTGTTAAGCATTAGAACACAGCGTTTATAATCTAATTGCCAATAAGAAATCTCAGAATTGTACATTTAGGTTTCCCAAGCGTAGGACATAACTCTAATCTACACAGGCAGCAGCAGTACCACTGTATCATCACTGATTGGCATGCCACTTAATGGTGATGTTTATAAGACAATTTTCTAATCAGCTGCATGAACACTCATCAGGAGTTTGTTTCTTGATTTAAAGCAGAGGAGTTGGAGAGAAAGATAGTTTGTTTTCCTTACAAAAACAAACTGTGGAAGAAAGCACCATAGAGAAATACCAGGGCTTTTTTTCCGTTTTATGAAGCATTGATACAGTGAAAACAAAGGCAAAACAAAATTGTAGAGGGCTTTGATATCATGATTCTGCATTATGCATTTAAATGCTCAGTGTAGAGTTTAACATTGTGGTGTGAATGAGACAATATTTCTCAGGCTGGTTTCTTTGTGTATTTTGAAATTGGATGATGATGGCTTAAACAGTAACATTCTGAGGTTTAACAGGTGTTATATTTCCAATCATCATTTAACAATAATGCTGTGATTTGCTATTGTAGATAATCTGTTGGGTCTAGTCAGTTGAAGCTGAAGCACGGTCAGTTTTCCATTTATTTCATGTGTCAGATTGTAGTTTTCATCCAAATAAAATCAGCCAACCCTCTCTCCACTCAAAGAATAATTAGCTTTTCCTTGCCTTCTTCCTACCTATTTCATTTTTTATTGTTCTGTAATAGACAGGATAGCTTTAATTTAGAAAAATGTTATCTAAAACACATGTAAACTGGGTCAAGTGTGGCCAGCATGGAAACAGTTTATTATATGATTTAAGAGGGTTTAACAGCTTGACCTGTACAATTTTTCAATAGCTTTGGTATACACAAATTAAGTGCCTCTTCCAAATTTGTCTCCAAGTAATCATGGTAAAGTCTTTGTAAACACACCTTGCAATCCTATGGTGCATATATCCAATGTATGTTGAGGAATTCATGCTCTACAGAAAATATGAGAGCTTAATACCGAGCCTGTAGAATTAACAGGAGAATTCACGTTGACTTTAACATCAGTATGTTAATATAGAGGTGCCTCTGGCCCTTCCTTCACTGAACTAGGGGTAGCTTAAGCCCCTGATTCAT
The DNA here is from genome assembly GCA_024733675.1 of Psilopsiagon aymara. Taxonomy (NCBI): domain Eukaryota; kingdom Metazoa; phylum Chordata; class Aves; order Psittaciformes; family Psittacidae; genus Psilopsiagon; species Psilopsiagon aymara. The sequence goes on from JANRGW010013552.1 coordinate 35,330, forward strand.
GAGAACATTTAGGCATCCACATATTGTTATGCATATGACTAATTCTGTGGAATATAAAGGGATTATTCAGTAGGTAAAGTTAAACATATGCAGAAGTACTTACTACAATCAAACTTTGCATTGGGAGATATAACCTTCAAAAATGCCCAAAATGGCTTTTCTGTATGTAAAATGAGGTGGCAGTGAATTTAATCTCAGTCTCCGGGGTAGCTGTCAGTGCTGGTTCCTATTCAAATATCTCTTTGCACTCCCCAATGCTCCCTTTCCAGCTCTTAACGTTTTTTTATGTATTGCTGCCTGGCTGTAGTAATTTACATGAATTCCTCCTGATTTTACTATGGAATGTCTAGGTAAGGTATGAAGACATCGTAAGACAAATGACTCTCAAGTATTTCTTGCATCTGGCTGCTTTACCTGCAGTCAACAGATGTGGTTTCCTACCAATTCATCTGTCAGGTTCATGCATCAAGTAGATTTTTCGTATGAGGATTCTGGAAAAAAGGGTTCCGGATCCCAACCGGAATTCTAAAGCAATCTTAAAGTTTTCATTAAAATAGCCAAAAACCTTAGAATATGGTGCATAGTTGTAAGAGAGAAACCGCTCTGGATAGAGTGAATCAACCACAGTGAATATGATTTATTTTACATTCATTTTTTATGATGCTAAACATTTGCCACACTTTCATGGCTTTGTCTGCCATACATAAAGCAGGGTTTTCAATCCACATTAAAACTGTATGCAGCCAGTGCAAGGCACTCACTAGGGAACAGGAAAAATTCTCTGTATCAAGTTATGTGCTGGAATGTATAAAATAATAACATCAACGTAAATCTTAGTTGTGCTAGAATGATGAAGTATTGTTCTTTCCTTATTTTAAAGTATGGAGGGTTACTGTGTTTACCTTCTAACGTTCCAGTAACCTGCAAACTGTTGTTGGGCAAGTGCAAATCAACAACTGCTGACAATACTCCGAAAGGCAGTTTTCTGCTGTGAGCTTATGTAGAGACATCCATCACTCATTTGCAATGTCCAGTAGCACAGTTGGTGGGCTCTTCAGAGCTTCAGCATGCCATTTGCTCTTTGCTGCTGCCTTTTCTTACCCTGTTTGTTGGTATTGGCATAGTTCTGAAACTGACCTGGACCATTTAAGAGTTGTCTTGGATTTTGGGGAGCTCTTCAGCTGTTAATTAATTTTACATCCCAAATATCTGAAGCAAACATTGTCATCAGTGACTCTTTAGATTAACTTGTGTTTCTTTTAATGCGTCCACGGTTACTTTAGTGTCTCAGCTGAAACCACCTCAGAAGAATTTTACTCATTGTTGTGAAATTCACTTTTTCCAGTTTATGTCATTCTCTACCTTCCTGAGGTAATCATAGAATCAACCAGGTTGGAAAAAAACCTCTAAGAGCATCAAGTCAAACCTTCATCCCAGCACTGCGAAGGCCACCACTAACCCGTGTCACAGGGCCTCATCTACACAGTTTGTGAACACTTGCAGTAACAGTGACTCCACCACTGCCCTGGGCAGCCTGTTCCAATGCCTGAGCACCCTTTGGGGAAGGAAGTGTTCATAATATCCACTGTAAACCTCCCCTGGTGCAGCTTGAGGCCAGTTCCTGTTGTCCTATTACTCCTTGCTCCATCCTCCTGTCAGGTAGCTGTAGAGAGAGATAAGGTCCCCCTTGAGCCTTCTCTTCTCCAGACTAACCCCCTCCAGTTCCCTCAGCCATTCCTGTTTTGTTAGTCTTGGGTTTGCACCTGTGTTTCCTGGCAATTTTGTGGTCTAGCTCCTCTGATGCCATTCCCAACACATCCTTCAGATGTTACTAAGAGTGAATGCAGTCTTTCAAAAAACAAACCCCAAAACCAAACACACAAACAAAAAAAAGCTTAATCATCATCATGGTGCAGCACCACTTGCTGACTCAGCGGGTAGCAAGCCAGGCTGGGGATCCAGCAGCCAGGCTGCAATACATCATTAGCTCTCATTAGTACGCTGCTTCTCTTCTGCTGCTGTTTGTCTGGTTAACTCTTCGGGGCAGGGACTGTGTACTATGGTGGGTCTGTACAGTGCATCCTGTCCTGCCTGGTAGTTACATATTACAGGGATAAACGTAATTAATTGCTATTTGGAGGTGGCGTTTGGGGTTACAGTGGAAAGCTATTACCATGGAATGATTCCTGGTTTAAAATAAATACATACTTTGTATGTGCTAGAGGCTGCATCTGGATTGTTATCTTCAGAAATTGTACTGTGGAAAGAGAAGAAAATCATTGTTTAACATGCAGTGCCATCTACAGTGCCATCTATTCTGTATGAGATACAGAATGTATCTCATACATTATAGGGGCTTTTTTGGTTGGGTTTTTTTGTTGGTTTGTTTAGTTTTTGTCACAGTGCAGTTGACATTCATGGCTAGAGAGGGTTTCAGAAGTTTTTAGGAGGTGCCTGCAGACTTGAAGGGTGAGGATGAGAGTTCAAGAGCAGTGGGGCCTGGCTGAACCCTTGCTGAAGTGCTGGGGTGCATCTCCTGCTCTCAGCTGCTGCTGCTTCGGAAGTTGGTTCTGTCACCCTGGATACCCACATGGGAGGTGGTTTGTATGCTCAGTCACTTGAGCTGTCATCTGCAATGTCTGCCAGCCAGGCTTCATCAACAACACCCATTATTAACTTTCTCTTACAAGCCTAAATTGTTGGGTTGGGGTTTTTTGGGGCTTTTTTTTGACTACATCTATTTCTAGAAATGCTGCAACTGCAGCTATCTTGCCTAGCAAGTGCATGACCTATTACAGGCACAAAGAGGTAAAAAAGGGAAGGAGGGATCAAAGAGGATCATGTTGGTGAACATTAGGTGTGGTAAAGCAGCCTGTCAACTTTCCTCTCTGTGAAGAGTCAGTCTAAATGTGGAGCAGAAGGAGAAGGTATCTTCCCTAAGCAGATGCTGTGGAGAAAACTGTTCAGGGGTGCCTGTGTATTTGCATGGTTCACTAGTTGGAATGACAGCATTTGCATATCAGGGAGAGATGTATTTAATCCCCAAAATCTTTAGAGTGCCCTTCAGACAAATGTTAATTGGGGTGTGAATATACAGTATTCAAGTATTACATAGGAATGCTGGGGAGGGACTCTTCATTAGGGTCTGTAGTGAGAGGACAAGGGGTAACGGGTTCAGACTTAAACAGGGGAAGTTCAGATTGGATATGAGGAAGAAATTCTTTACCGTGAGGCTGGTGAGGCACTGGAATGGGTTGCCCAGGGAAGTTGTGAATGCTCCATCCCTGGCGGTGTTCAGGGCCGGGTTGCACGGAGCCGTGGGTAGCATGGTTTAACAGGAGGTTTCTCTGCCCATGGCAGGAGGGTTTTAACTGGATGATCTTAAGGTCCTTTCCAACCTTAACTATTCTATGAGTCTATGAAGATAGTATTTTTTTCAAAGACAGAAAAGGTGAAAGAACACACAAATATCACTCTTTCCACTCTCCGGAACCCATTATATATGTAATATAGCAAATTAAGTTATTGTAGTCACTGTAGAACAAACTGGTGTCTGTCCTTCTTTGTCCAGCTTCTGAATGTTGGAAGTTATCTGACCTTTAAGCTGTTACTAGCTCAGGACCCACTGTTTGCCATCTTCAAATTAGTGAAGCTGAAAAAGATGAGCAGGAAGGGAGGGCTAAGAATGGACTCTGATATTCAGGGCAGATAAGAAATACCTTTGTAGCAGGTGATCTTGCAGAGGAGAAGGAAGAGGAGTTAAAAAAAGAGAGGAATCTGTGGTATTTTTATAGCTAGATGTGAAACTCAGTGTATTTAAAGTAGCAACAGAGATAGACTGGAGGGCTGAGTGTCTGAGACAGTTGAAGTTGTGCGTTAAATAGAGTTTATGAGACTAGTCTGCCGTTTCTCACCTGCGCTGTCACAGTCAGTGCATGTGAATGTATAGGTGTGTGGGGGTGTATGTAAATAATAATTCCTCTTTATTTAATATACGTTAAACCTGAAAAGGGACAGAAATATGAGTTAGCAGAGTGCTACAAAATGTGGAGTTAATTATGTAGTAGTTATGCTCAACATTTCCATCTTTAAAGTGGTTTTGAACTGCGTAAGTGCAGCGGTTACTGCAGACTGTGATTAGATAAATGGATGCAAATGGTAATTGTAACTGATGAATGATTGATGATGGCTTTATGTGTTTATCATTACATACTGTTGTAAACAATTTCTTCCTCAGCAAGGACAGAACCTGTAGACAAAATGATGATATGCTGAATATGAATTCAAACTGTAATATTTGAAAGAACACACAGAGCCTACATTGTAGGCTGGGATAACCACAGAGCCGTTACCTGAGTAACTGGTGAACCTTGCCATTGATACCAGCCGGCTGAGCACCAAGCTTGTTCCAGCTGATGTTCAGGGCCTGAATACAAGTGCAGCAGGGAAGGTGGGTTAATAGGAGAGAGCATGAAAGTACACATGGGGAAGCTGAACGCTGCTGAATGATGACTTTGCATGTGGAAGACCCACTGATCCACTTGCTCAAATGCAGAAGAGGAGACTCCGTTTCTCTTCATTCTTCTATTACTTTTCCCAGTAACTGCGTTTCTTCTCAACTTTATGGTGTCCTGTCTCCTTAAGTTAAAGTCTACCTTTGTGGCTTCTTCTGCTCTGTAGATTGTTACTGTCTATGAGATACTTGCAATGCAGTATTTGACAGTCACATAGGTGCACCCTCATTGTAAAAGCCATTTGTGACAGAACAAGTATGTTTGGATATTTGGAAGTTGATGGAAACAAGGTGAAAACCAAGGATGTCTCTAGAAAAGCAGGGTAGGATAAGAAGTTTCTGTAACATGAATCATGCTGTAATTCTGTTTGATTTGTCACATGCCATTTGCTAATTATTAATCACAGTAGCAACATTTGGTAGTTAGATTAATTTAAAGGTTTTTTAATGCAATAGCTAGAGTTTAATATCAGCTCTTTGTGTATCATACAATGCAAAAAGTAACCTGTGGTAATTAAATTACAGGCTAAGTCTCCGTTCTGCAGAAATTGCTCTATTCACTGAGTTAAAAAAAGTAAGCAGGATATTAGCAAAGAAAAGCCCAGATCATTAATGGCTTCAGCTCCCTGCCCTGTTCACTTCACCTGCAGTGCTGAGATCCCTCTGTTATTTTTCCTATGGTATTGTAGAACTGACAATGAATTTGCTGGCTTTTCTGTCATGCGCCTGCCCTTGGGCTTGTATAAAAGAAGTGAATTAGGTTATGTTTTGTTGACCTTTTAGATGCAAGGGAAATGGTAGTCCTGTTTCCTTGCACATCAAATGCTGCCAGGCTATTGTCTGTGTTAACCTTTGTGGAGCACCCTGATGTGATTGTTACTCTCACACCAGCAACACAGGCACCAGAGACAGTGGAGAAGGGATAAATTGGAGCTGCCATGCAAAACAGCTCAGCTAAAGACATTTCCTCCTGCACTGAAAAAAGGGTATTCTCTATGTGTTTTAACTACTTAACTGGTCGGTGAGTCCTGTAATCAGCTTAGCCAAACAGAACTTCAAAACAGATGGTTTCAGAAGTTGAGGAAAATAACCTTTGTGGTATTTTTTTTTCCTGTGCACTTTGCAGTTCTGCTTTAGGACTGAAATTATTTTAAAACTGAACCGGAAAATAAGAGTTGGACCTTTACCAGCTGAATACTAATTTCAGGAATAGACAGGTTTTAGTATGTTTTAGGTTTTTATCTGCATATTTAGCTTAAGATTTGTTTATGCTCTGATTTAGAGTTTCTTGCTGCTTACTTGCATAAACACTATCAAATCAGTCAGTCGGAGTCACCAGTGTATTTAGCTCCCAGCTGCATTTGCTAATAAAAGGAAAAATGACAAGTTCCCTCCTTCGCAGAGGAGGAAGTGGAGAAACATAAGGAAATAGTTCATTGCACTTACATAGCATCCGCCATCAGCAGTTTATATGGGTGCTTTACCAAAATAAGTGCATTGCATTGTCTGGAAAACATTCTTGTGGTGAGAAAGTGCTTAATTCCCAGCCTTTCACAGAGGACACTGAGTCACATCTGGTCTAAGATTCTAAGTGAAGCTAATCAAAAGGTAGGAATCCTAGTATCCTGGGGTTTGGGATTGGTTTTTATCCTGATAAAGTAAATCAGGACAAAGGAAATCATTGTTTGATATTTGGTATTTTTTTAAGATGTATTTAATATTATCATACGTTGGTACTGTTACTAAAGTGTACCTAATAAGATGATATTTAGAAATACTGCCTTTGTCTTAGAATATATGCTCAACTGTTGGTCATTTTGTGTGAATCCATCCCTGAATATAAAGAGGCTGTGTAGGTGTGAAAATTGAGTTAAATTCTGTTTCCTAAAAACTCAAGAGTGATATTTTGTTCCCACTTTCACACCCCTTTTCACCACTAGCTGTCAGTGTGACAGAACCTGTATATGTTCAGGTAACCTTTGGCATAACTCATTGCCCAAGATCCAAAATCGTTTGGGATTCTACAGGGGATTTTAGAGATATGACTCACTTGAATCTAATCTTTGCTCCCTAAGCAAGTGTACCATGCAGTGCCCAGCCAGACTCCATTGTGCAAGACAGAACTGAGCTGTGGGGCTCATTGCCACAGGATGCTGTGGACCACAGATATAAATTGGTTCAGGAAAAAAACTGACAAATTAAGGAAGAATGATCCAGTAAACACAGCGATGCAATCTCCACATCAAGAATTCCTTAAGCTACAGGTCATTTGAGGAAGGGTGTATTGGGGGAAATAGCACTCCATATTTCACTGTCTTTAAAGTTTTTTCCTAAATGTCCATTATGGACTATTGCCTGAGGCTCTTGTGTCAGTGTGCTACTAAGATAAATGCTTGGAACCATAGCAGTGGCTGCTTTTGTGCTCTTATGACCCTTAGACTCTGTAGGAGATTTTTCCTCCTAAGAGTGTTACAGTCTTCCTTTTGGGCTTCTGTTCCAAGCTGCTTTATCCTCTGCCCATATTAGGACCTCTTCTTTGCAATTTAAGTTGTCCTTTCTTGGCTAGATGACTAGAACTACACAGCCTGCCTCAGAACGTATTCCCCTGCATGATGTATTGCCTGTGCTGTGGTGATAATGTGGTGCTCTCTGTTGAAAACATCTAAGCTTCCACATCATTTTTTTACATCACCATGCTCTTTCTGCTAGTGCAGTATTGGGCTGCTGTAAAATACAGCCTTCAATTGCTTGCTAACTTGTCCAACTCTGTTAGCAATAGAGAGTCTACCTCAGCATTTATGGGCTTTGGCTGCACAGGTTTCAGAGGACTTTTTGCTCCTCTACTTGAAAACCTGCTTTCTAGTTGGAGTTTCCAAAGATGCCATTGTATTTTTGCAGGCATCAATGGAAATGGGTTTCTGGGCCCAAAGCATGGAGTCTCAGGCAGAAAACAAGGTGACTTCCCTTCTTCCTCTCTCCTGAGTTTTTAGAATTTTTAACAGAGGAAACTTTGGGTTTGGTTGGTAGGGTGTTTTTTTAATGGTATGATTGTAGTTTTCCTTCCAGAGGCTGTGAAGTAAATACACAGGGTCTAAGAGGGTATTCAGCTACGTGAGAGTAGAGGTATATGTAACTTAAAGCAATGGCCATATTATGCTTTAGGAAGTGGATCCTTCATTAGGTACTTTTGTTAAGCTGTGGTTGCTGACCACAGATGCATGCATAGTGCCTCACCTAACAAGTGGAAGCTCTTTACTACTTTCCTTCAGCCCTCTTTGAGGAATAATTAAATTGACTTTGATTTCTCTCCAAATTCATCCTGTTTGTATCTTCTCGGATGTTTATAATCTCTTCTGGCTGAGGGAATGCTTTTGGGCAGGATATAGCCATGAACAAGAAGGCTTCCATCTAGCCCATGTTGCTTTTAGAGTTGTAGTTTTTATGTAAATCAGTTTTAAGGCTGAAACTGCAAATTAGATGTTCCATGGGCACCTTCTTGGCATGTTGCATCACTGACTTGAAAGGTAGAACTACAGCATAATAGCCACTTGATGATGCTTTCTGAAGGCTGTAATGTCTCTTTATTTTGCTGCAGATACAGCAGCAGCTGGCAGGAGCATAAGGTTGCAGAATTCTTACTGCAGCCATTACAACTCTGTGGCTTTTATGCTACTACATAGCATTTATATACAGGGTGAAGGGAAAGGAAGGTGAGTGCAATGTATATGCATGTTGTAGTAACAAGATCCAACATAGACAGGTTATATTTTATTCTGGAAGAAATGACACTCTGGGGCTTCATCCGATGTCATAATTTGCAGTTCAATGGATTGTTGGCCTGGTGTGTAATAACCAATTTCACAGGTTTCAAGAACATGTTTGTCTTGGACTACCTTGCTGTGAGTTGTTTACCTCTAAATCTGTAAAATGATTCAACTTCCAGTTTGGAGAGGTAATTGAATTATGCTCTAGGAAGCAAAATGTGTTATTTTTCACCTCTTTCTAAAAGATCCTGGTATTTTAGCACCTTGCTTCCAAGGAATATCAGATTGATGATGTCTTTCATATGTGTCGCCATCACCATGCAAAAGAAAACCTTTCTCTTTTCACTCTGATTTTTCAATCAGATGTTTTGACTGAAGAGCTAATGTAGAAAGTATTTGCAGTAATATCCAACAAAGGCTTGTGAGTTTTTTCCATATGCAGAAGAGAAGTATTATGGACATCAGGGGTTATGTACGGGGCAGTGGATTCAGATTATCAGAGGCACTTCATTAGATAATAATCAGAAGAATACACCTTCAGGGGATTAATGTTATATTTTGTTTTGAAGTAGCTCATACCTTTTATTTGTTCTCTCCACCTAGCTCTGACAGAAGGCTTACTCATCAGAACTAAGCCCCTGAGGGTGAATATCTGGTCATTGCAGGTGACCAGTTGAGTAGAGATTGACCCCAAGCAGGTATAGTCTCTGGCTCAAAGGTGATGCTTCAGATATGACTTTGCCTTTCTGCAGCGTTATTTCATGTTGCGTGAGTTGCACCATCCACATCCCGTATTTGCCCGTTCTTTGTGCTTTTGTAGCCTAAATTCCTCTGTCTCTCCACCACTTAGGTATAATTGTATATTAGAAGAGAAATATCCCATGACTTGAAAGTTACAAATGAGTGGCTGACAGTGTCATGTCCTGGGCCTTACAGAGAGGAAGGGAATCATCAAGACCTTTGTGACAAGCAATGGCAGTGCTGTGCTCAGCAGGATAGTTAAAAGTCCTGGGTTTCAGGAATCGAGTTGCCCTGTTGAAAGAGTGATGAGTGATGTGAAAAGTGATTTTGCCATGTGATAAATTGAAAAGAAATTGGTGGGAAGAGATGATACAGAAGCTCCTCCCTCCTAATCAGTGGTTCAGGTAACGTATGGTACTAGTAGGAAATTTCTGAGGTGCTGACTGTATTGCTTCAGAAGAAGAAAAATCATCCCATTGCTTGAAAGTGCAGTGTTCTGTCTTGGAAAGAAAAATGCATTAAATTATGGTACTTAGTATTTTAGACCTTCTGTCTTGTCAGATCAAGGTTTGCTGAAGCTGGTGGAGGCTGATTCAAATATATAGTTACTGCCGTAGCCTGTAGATGACACCTTAGTCTCTGCTATCATTAATCTGGCTGGAATTACAATCACAGTGATAATTATATGGGAACCCCAGAGTCTCAGAGGCAAAGCAAAACAGTTTTTTCTCTGTAAAGAATTTGCTTCCTGAATGACCAAAAGCAACAAATCAAATCCTCCTGTGTCCAACTGGTGCAGGTTGCTTGGTGCTATTGGATAACATTTTGTATCAAAGCAAAACTAATTATTAGTAGAATTGTATTGCCTTACATCTTTTAGTTTTGAGCACATGCCTATTCATTATTCTGTCTGCTCTTGAAAGACTTCGAAATTGGTTATTACAGTTAGATAATTACTGAACACATCCTGTTCTTCTGGAACCTGGATGAAATGCAGACTCAGGAGCCAACAGGGAATACTCGGCAAAACTGAACTGTGTTAAATCAAAAACTGATGAGAAAGTTCTACTTTCTGCACTGCACAGTTTCACTTTGGAGCACAATGGGCCAAGATGGTGTCAGCCTCACACACTGGTTGCGTGTGACTGAGTATACCATCCATTCAAAGCGAGTGCTGGCAGCAGCATGTAATCCTGCCTGATTGCCTTGTCCTTGTCTTCATGTAACATAATGACGCAACATCCACAACAGATGCAAGATGTCATAAACGCTCTTGATGTGAGCATCGTGGAAGATCCAAGAGAGTGGACAATTTATTTGATTAATGGAACTGTGCATAATTGAAATAGAAAAGACACAAACCTTTCTTGGGACATCATTCGTGTTTCCATGGATATATAGTAATTCTTCAGCCTTTAGGTGAAATATTCTAATTGTGTCAGAACTGCCTGGATTAGGGGTGTTTGTTCTTACCTTTGAATGTGGTTGGGAAGTTACCAGGAATTTTGAAACAGAAAAAAGGAGACTTCTGGACACCAGTGTGCCCTTTCCTATAGTTACAGTTCTGATTCAAGGCTGGTTTGTCTCACAAACCATTTGTATAGAATGTTACTGGCTTTTGTGCAGAATGTTACGCAGGTTGGCTGTGTGGTTTTAAGTTCTAAATGGCTAAATGCATGTGCAAACATAGGTGCAGTGAAATGTTGCCTATTAAAAACTGAATTCATAAAAACCTGTTCTAAAAGTAATAGACAATCAGCATCTTCTTTTATAGAGGAAAATCAATTGAAAAGAAACAGCTCTGAATATAATTAAACGTTGTAACTCTGCTTTATATGTGTTTAATAGATATAATAATACTTACCTACTATATCTCACAGGAGCCTTTTGAAGTTTAATTATTTAGCATTTATAAAAGCACACTGAAATCCTAAGATGAGAATAAACTCCCAAGTACGTTGTATTGTTGCTGTTGTTTTATGAGCAATTTTGAGAAAAACCTGGTACTTCCAGAGATCCAGAATGCATTTTAATGCTCCATCATAATTTCACATTCACATAAAGTCAGGTTCTCATTGTTTTCTTAGGATTTTCCTCCTCCTAGAATCAACACTTAAGGCTGTTGTTTGCCTAAAACCCAAAATATGTATGTAAAGCAACTTTTAATGTGAGATAAATAGCACTTCTTTCCTATACCTTTTTTTGTTTAATTTCCTTCGGAATCATGAGGCATAAATCAGAAGTGCTTAAATAACTTAGAGCCAATCTCAGTGACAGCATAAACATAAACTCAAACTATGCAGTGTAGTGGTATTCAGGGCGACTTAACTAGTGGAAAACTTGTTAAAAGACTTGTGGTAGGTCTCCGTAGTTTCTATTTCCTTATTTCAGCAAACGAATCTGTCAGCATGTTGTTTTTAGACCAGGAAGTTTTTCCAGAATAAGAGGCAGACAAACCACTGCAGAGCCTCAGTCTTCAGTAGGAGCAGAGATCTTTGGAGTAAGAGATGTCCCCACATCACATGTGGGATGATGTGGCATCACAGCTGGTCCATTAAGTGTTTTAAAGATGAACTATTAATCAGTTCAGAAATTAGACAATATCTTTAGTTAACTAGTGAATCTAAAACCTTTCTCTCTGTGTGGAGGGGAGAGGAGCAGAGATGTCAAGACAGGCTGGCCGAAGAGTAGACAAGTGTATTTTCTCTTGTATTGGGTAGATGTACTTTTTTCTATGGTTTCACATTTGTGACAAAGTGTTTTCAAACCCAGGAAATCCTTTTTAAGGTATCATAGATGTATATTTTTACATATATTTTTACCCTTTTTTTAGCTACATTTGAAAAAAAAACAGCACAGAATCTGTATTAGATATATTGGAGCCTATTTTTCAGTAATTTAGTCAACACTATCTTTTTTGCTTTGTGACACCTCTACCCTTTAATCTGGTTTTATTATGATTGCTGCTACACAGATAGTTTTATGTATGCATCTTCAAATAGACAGCTCCTTTAACTAATGACACTGACAAGTAATTTGTGTCACAGGTCTACAGTTTGAGGCAGGAGGAAGGATATATCACCAGAATTAGCCTCTTGAAAGCTTAGGAATTGCTGGGCAGCACTGTCACTTTAGGAAAAGCTGGGATAATTCTTAATATACATTATGAGTTATGGAGGACCCTTCACTTTTAAACAGCGCTCTCTTCAACACTAGGTTTTCCCCACACCTCTTACGAAATGGAGAAGGACACAGTCTTCATTATGTACAAAGAGTTTAGCACTGCTGTGATTTTTATGATCTGATGAACATGAATATCAATTGCCGTAGATATCCCCCGCCTGTGTTCTGGATAGTTGTTCCAATATTCTCTCTTGATTTGACCTCATAAGAAAAAGACTTTTTGATTCTACTCCATTAAAGTTCGATTACATTTTAGATTAGAAACATCACAGTTCAGCAGATGGGGAGCTGTGTTAGTTATCACTGGACTCTGTCGTGTTTTCAGGTTTTGCTGGGTAACCCATGGCCCCAGACATAGTTCTCTGTGCTTCATTTTCTCCACTTCAAAACCAGGAGTAGTGCACTGTCATTCTTTATTTGCTTTGAGATCTACTGATGGAAATCCCTGTACAACAGCTAACGGTACTGGTGTGATTCTTGGCTGGGTCACTGGATGCGCTGTGTGTAACTATGGCAGAAGACTCACTGTTGATTTGCTTTTCTTCCTGTCTTCTCGCTGTCATGGTTCCTTTGACAGTTTTTTCAGGATTGGAGCAATTGTGTGGTTTTGCTTGTGCAGTGCCCAGCACAATGAAGTCTGAGTAAAATGCAAACTGTTGATTTTTCGGCAAGTTGGGATACTTTGAGAGAAAATGCAGTAGCTGTTGGTTAATTTTTGAAGTATATTGGCTCCATTGTCATTTCACAGAGCTGGTCTGATGGGAGGGCAGGATGGAACTGGATGATCTTGAGGTGCTTTCCAACTCGAACACTTCTGTGATTCTGTGATTTGTCTGTGTGTTTGTCTTGCTAAATTTGCAAGCTCCTTTACCATTTGAAGTGAAACTCTTGTAAGATCTTGTAATCAAACTGGACACAGCTAACTTGTTTTTGCATGGGCTGTACTTCTAATTCTGTATAATTTAGATTCTGTGGGAGAAAAAAAAAATGCCACTGAGTATTTTAGGTTGTGGGTTTGGCTTTAGACATACAGGGAAGAGTGCTTCTGTTCACGTTTAAGCATATAATGACTTTAAAATACCTCTGTTCTCATCAGATTTAACAGTAGTGCTGCTGAAAGGCTCTTGTCAGCCCTAAGAACTGGGATTTCAGCAATGCATCCTCAAAAGAGAGAAAATTAACCCCATGAGATGTGCAAGCAGTAAAACAGACCATGAATCTCCATAACCTAAAAGATACTCCTCTGGCCTTCGTTTGGCTCTGTGCCTATGGGGCGCCCTTCCCTGTCCTTGTGTACCCAGGGAGTCACTGTGTCCGAGCATTGCCTCAGCAGCAGTCAGTGCTGAGGACAACCCGAGATATTTCAAAGAGGGATCCAAGCACAGATGCTGAGCAGGTAGAAGGTTTGCCTGTCCCTGGTCCCTCAGTTCTGCTTTGCCATGAGCCTTTTAAGATTTCTGCAGTACCCACAGGTTTTCCTGAAGTGAAACGACCTATAAATACATCAGACTCATTGAAGATATGTTGTCCCATGCCAGTCAAAAGGATGAAGACATACTATCCTTCCTACTGAAAATAATTGGAGAGGCGCCAGTGAGGAGCCAATTTAGAGAAATTATTGCAGGGAAATAGATCCCTACATAATTGATATTTGGTATGGACAGATTTATGGAGGGAGCTGTTACAACCCTATTAAATACTTAGCTGAAGCACTTAGCTCTGTCACTTTTATTAACACAGTTTTGCACACACTTTCCATGGTAATTTGAGCTGTGTGGGTTTTATCCTTTGTGTGACTTCCTGCATTGCAGAAAGACATCTTTAACGTTCCTAGTGTCTTCCTTTATGCTCCTGATTGGCAGATTGCTTTGACATGGCCTTCACACAGGAGCAAGTACCTTTTTCCTTCTCTTGCCATTGATGGTACTTCCCCCCTCCCTCTGGACGGACCTGCTGGGTTTTTCCCTCACTTCCTGCCAGAAACATACTGCATATCTCATATACTGTGCTCAAAGAAACCAGATTCGCTTTTTTAATACAGGCTTTTATCCCTTACCAAGCGTAGATCTACAAATACTGTACTGTGTCCCCCACAGCTATTCTCTGTTTAGAGATTCTTCATCATGTGTTGGACAGATGGCGCAATCAGTGGGTTGTATCAGAGCATTAAAAAAAGAACTTCTTTCTCACTGCTTCTACGGAGACTGTTTTGAATTCAGTGAGATGCAACAGCTATAACACAATCTTTCAATGACAACTCTGAACATGGTGTTGGTGGGGGTGTTACTTCATTTGAAAGTCAAAAAGTACATAGGAAAGATGGCATTAAAAGAGAAACATAAAGGGCTTGAACAGAGCTATGAAGGGTTGCAAGATTAAGAACCTGGCTTTTCAGAGTTGTTTATTCTTTTGGCTGCCTCAGATCATAGGTGGATCTCCATTTACAGCTGCTGATAGAAACAACACAGCGCTGGTTTTCCTTCTGTTGAACACTTCTCAAGACTGCTCCAACACTTCTTATGAAATAAGCTATTTGGTACTTAAAGAAGCCCTGAGAAAGCAGTAAAGACATATTCTTAGTGAAATGATAGAAAAGTTAGTGTTAATAACCTGTTCTGCCAAAGGTTCTTGACCTGGGTTTTCACCACAGATGTACGTGCTGTCGTGTGTAGTTCTGCCCTGTTCTGCGAAGCTAATGCCACAGCTTACTGAGAGATGGAACTCCAAATCACTGAGGGAAAAACAAGCCAGCAGTTTGACAAGTCAATGTTGATTGCACTGTCCTTTTTCTACCCTTACTGTTATCATTTTCCCAAGTAATTGCTATTGCTCTCTGGGACAGTTGGCTAATTCTCTGTAAAATTCTGCTGCGTTGGAAGTAGGGGAACTTGGCCTCTTCCAACATGTCCAGCAACACTGACACTGTCTTTCAGTGATCTGTGCATGTTACTATATTTCTTTGCCCATGACACCAGAAGCAGTGAACAGCTGGCCAGCTGCAGAAGTGCTTGTGTGACCAGAGACGGTTGGGAGGGAGCCTGGTTGAGAACTGCTTGCCAGCTTTCCTGCAGAATTATGATTAAAATGTTTTGTTGAGAGTTTAATATATGTGCATGTGAGAGTCAGCAAAACAGCTTGGGCTGCCTTCTGTTTCCTTCTGTATTTGTTTGCAGTACAGTTTCTCAAATGTCACATTTAGTGCAATAACTCTCCTTTCATTTGTATGTTGTTAGTATGACTTTTAACTCCTCCTACTGTTGTACTTTAAATGAGCTCCCAGTGCAACACCAGAGTTGGGGGGTTGATTTGTATCTTCCTTTGCCTAGGACTGATGCCACTTCACGTCTTGTAGGCTTGATGCAGGTGGGCAGCGGAGTGAACAAATGGAAATGATGGTTCCACTGGAGATGCCTGCAATTTCCAATGCAGGAGAAACCAAAGGGTGCTCTGGGAACTGAGGTCATTCTTAATAAAGAGCCCATCAATACAGAACTCATAAACCACAAGTAGCTTTTGGGAAAAGGATTTTGTGTGGCCAGTAGTCAAGGGAGGTGATCCTTCGCCTCTTCTCGACCCTGGTGAAGCCACATCTGGAGTATTGTGACCAGTTCTGTGCTCCTCAGTACAAGAAAGACAAGGAGGGGGTCCAGCAGGGGCCAAAAGGATGATGAGGGGTCTGGAGCTTCTCTCTTACAAGGAGGGATTGCAGAAGCTGGTCCTGTTCAGTCTAGAGGAAGCTGAGAGGGAGATCTCATTAATACAGATCAGTCTCAAAGGTGGGTGTCAGGAGGATGGTGCCAGATTTTTTCAATGGTGCCCCATGACAGGACGAGGAGCAAAGGCCATAAACTAAATACAAGAAGTCTCACCTCAATGTGAGGAAGAACTTCTTTACATTGAGGGTGGCAGATCACTGGGAAGGCTGCCTGTGGGGGTTGTGGAGGCATTCAAGACCCACCTGGATGTGTTCCTGTGTGACCTGCTCTGGATGGCCCTGCCTTGGCAGGGCATGTCTGGATCATGTCCAGAGGTCCCTTCCAACCCAAACCATTCTGTGAAATCAGCAGCTGTAATTTATGCTGCTCAAAGTATTGGAGGCTGCTTTTGACAACATTTTAGACATTATCATGATGTGCATGTAGTCAGATGGAGTACCATTGCATCCTTGCCTTGTCAGAAAGGGATCCAGGGCTCCCTGTACACATACTCCATTACAGGTAGTTTTCATGTAGGAACTTCAGGCTTATAACATTGTGTTTCTCTCAAATTACAAATAGGAAAATACATAGGAAATACAACATTTACAAGTGCAGAAAGGACAAGGGAATAAGGGCTAAATTGCCTGGCCACGGTAGTGCAGTTAGGAAAACATAGATGCTTGTGCTGTGATTCATCTTGCCAAGTGTTAGAGGTCTGCAGCTAGCTATTCACAGTTGCTCCTTTTGTGCTCAGTAGATAAGTGGGAAGTTTGAGAGTATAATTTATTTGATTTACTCCAGATGCTTACCTTGAGTAACGCCCCTGTACAGCTACAGCCTTTGGGCAGTGTATGTGTTTGTATACTCAGATGAATCTCACTGCCATTTCCTCTTCTGAGTGCAATACTTTTCTAAAAAGCGCTTCATGAATTGCCATCATCCTTATTTCTGTGCACTTTCAGAGGATTGTCATTGTGGGTGCAAATGTGAGCATGTGTAAGTCCATACATACAAGATCAAAATGCTTCATCATTTCATCCTCTGCACAATATGAAGTTGGCTGTATGTAGAGTGGTTGCCATCCAGTACCTCTGATGCTCTTTTAAGGTGACCATTACTGTGCTGACAAACACTTCCCTAATGTTTTCTTAATGCAATGGCCTTTTTTCCCTAAGTGTTTTATTAATAACTGGTGCAACTCAGAACACTGAAAAATGAGGGCAGTTGTGGCATTTTCATGCTAGCAAAGATACAGCACTTGCACTTGCTTTTCTATTTGTTACTGGCTCTAAATCAGAGCACTTAATCAAGGGCCTCTATAACAAATTTTAAAGGTCACTTCTGCCTAAACAAAAAAACATCCCACGAGATAATGTGGGCTTTATTCCTCTGATTATTTTTTTTTAATTGCCCAAACTTAATGGCAGTGCTGCTTGGACTCCTTCCTCTCTGTTCCACAATCAGTGCTGTGGTTTGTGGTTTGTTGGTTTGAATAGTTAGTAAATCGTTGTGAAATCCAGTTCTGAATTCATATTTGTACACCCTGAAATCAGTGATAGATGTTGGAAAAGATTCTATATATGCTAGAATGGTTTGGGTTGGAAAGGACCTTAAGATCATCTTGTTTCACCTCACACTAGACCATGTTGCCCAAGGCTCTGTCTAACCTGACCTTGAGCACTACCAGGGATGGAGCATTCACCACTTCTTTGGGCAACCTGTTCCAGGGCCTCACCACCCTCACAGTAAAGAACTTCTTCCTTATATCTCACCTGAAAAGCAGCATTTTTTACAAACGTCTTGTTGATTTGTTTTCCATTAGTGCAGAAACTGGGGTATGAATTACTTTAACCTTCAGAATGTCAAACTTTGGCACTTAGAAGTCTCTATTTCTGTTACTATTTTCATTTTCCACGTATTCTTTTTATGGTCTGAGGCCACCTAGTTGAGCAGTTCACCCGTGTTTTTTGTGATGTCACTTCTGTGTTTCTCTGATGAGCACTCTGAAACCACATAGAAGTAAAAGAATTTGAGTGATTTGGTTTTGTTTTCTCCAAGAAGTGTCAATAAGCAGCTTGTTCAGTAGTAGTAATAATGGCCGTTTGATTTAGGAACCACCCTAAATTGTCTGTGCCCTTTACAAACCAGTGTTCCTGCAAATTGAATGAAGACTGTTCATGTGAAATATAGATGTCTGTCTCAGTTGAAAAGTAGCTGATGTTCTGCATGAGCTTCCAGAACATGTTAAACCTCAGTCAGAGAGCACTGAGGTGTAAAACTGATGCAAAGCCTGACAGTGTCATGGAAGTGGGGCAGCTTTGCTAGGCAGAGATTCGATGCTGCATGTAGAAGGAGACTGCTGTGCCAAGAGTTGTGAATACCATGTACTTCCATGTAAACATGTGCTGAATGTGGAATGTGACTTTGAAACATGCAGTTTGCGTAGTAAATATATCCTCAGGCAAAGGTTGGATAAGCTTTCGTAGTCACACATACTTAAAAGGAGTACATAAGCTGTGGGCTGTACAGGTTACTGTATTTTGCTTTGCTCTAAACTGGCTCAATTAGCCTCAGTAGAGTACCTTCTGATTTATTATGCAACTGCTAGAAGCCAGGATAAACTTGATTTTGTGCACTTTCAAAGCACAAAGTAGTGTTTAAATTGCACATCTCAAGAGTAGTCGTGCTGCCTTGTGTGTCTGGTGGGGGGAGATGTTTGATGACCCTTCCCTTCTTTAGTCAGAAAGAGCACTCCTGCTTATACATCTTTATGTAAAGTGAAAACCAACATCTTCCTGTTTATCTCAAGAGCTGTGGCATCTGAACAGATTACAAGAAAGAAGCTGGCCCTTCCCACCCTCCCTCCTTATTCCCTGGGATATATATTTGCATTACAGAGTGCATTATGCTTACT
Source organism: Psilopsiagon aymara (assembly GCA_024733675.1). Taxonomy (NCBI): domain Eukaryota; kingdom Metazoa; phylum Chordata; class Aves; order Psittaciformes; family Psittacidae; genus Psilopsiagon; species Psilopsiagon aymara. The sequence continues at coordinate 54,143 of JANRGW010013552.1, forward strand.
TCGTCATTGACAAGGATTACACCTCTAAACTCTAGACCTTTACCAGCTGTTCTGCACATCTTGATGTCTAAATATTTAACAGTGCTTATGGATTAGACCCTTCCTTTTGCAGTTAAGTACAAAAAAACCCTAAACCCTTTCTTTACGAAAACCAGTGTATCCAGCTGTAAATGCAGTGTAAAATCAAGGATGGCACTAGAGTGCAGTATCCTGCTGTAGGGATTAGTTGTCTACCACAGTGCACAAAGAGAGGAGAATCTGAAGTTTTCTTGTCATGACAAGAGGGACTAGGACCGACTATTCCAGGATTCATTCAAGGAATTGTAGTTATTTTTCCTGTCAGTACTGTTGTGAAAGAAGGATTTTTCTACCCTTTTAAGTGCTGTGTAAAGACTGGTTAACTGGTGTTAAAGTGAACTATGTTTTTATAAGAGCGGGAAAGAGGGTGCTGCTGAAAGTTTCTCTGTTGTGCTGACTTTTGGTCCTACTATATACTTTTGACAGTTCTTAGTGCTTGCAGTGTTATTAGCACATCATTAACAATTTATACTCCATGTCAAATTTTTTATAAGCTAATGATAAGGTGGATAATGTATGTGCTCATTTGCACACACATAAAAATATCTTGGATAACAAAATACGCCAAGCTGCAGCAAAGTTGCCGAATACTTTATGGTTAGTTGTGTTTTATTGCTCAATTGACACCTTGAGAATAAATTGTCTTATTTTGTCGTAATAAGAAACTTTTCTGTATGTATCTGCAACATCTTTTCTCATGGGGAAAAGGTTAAAAGCTATGAGGTCTCTATTGGGGGGGATGTTTTAACAACAAAAAGCACTTGCACAATGCTATGTTCTAGGATCATTTACATTCTTTAAGCAGATTTACATAGATGCAAATGCACATTCAGGTGTAAACATCTGTAGGTATAGAGTACATATATCTTGGTGGCAAAGGAAGTATAAACATACACAGTCACCATGCCATGAGGTGGACTTTCAATGAGATGAGTCCTGTAGTAATGGCAAAGAAAAAACCTCAAAGCACTAATCAACAACCCATTTCCAAGGCAACAGATTTGCGTGAAAAGCAGCAGTGATCTGTATTTCTCACCTTGAAGAGGAAAACTGAAACTGCTTCAGGCTGGGGGAGATGCTCAAGTGTTTAACACAGTGTGTGTTCACCATGTAATTGGTGGTTCTCCCAAGTTTCCGCATGTTTATGCATGTATGCAGAAGGAAGAAAAGCCCTCTCCACCTCCCCATGCCTACTAGTGGGGCCTTGCAAAGCAGCTTTGGTAAACACACGCATGGTTTAGATGGTCTGGTATTAGAAAATTGGTGAGGTTTAACAGGTCAATAGTTCTGTCATAGGTGGCTTTACTTGAGAGGAGTCAAGTTGATTGCAGGAGTGCACTCAATAACGCCTAAAGACACAGCTGCCTTTCCAGTGCAGGCAGCATCCCAAGAAAACATTAATTATGTTCTCCTGAAGCAGCAGAATTGATTTCTTGGGAGAAATATTTCTTTGTTGACTCCCCAGCCATTTCTGAACCCATCACCAACTTAAGGTGATCTGAGCAGCTCACGAACAAATAATTACTCCCTGTTGATCACCCATGAGAAAGGGCTCAAATGTTGCTGTAGGGTCTTAGTGCAGGTAAAAGGAACTTCATATTTACCATGATATAGTGACCATTTTGTTCTATTACCTTTTTTAGGTTTGGGGTTTTTTCCTTGTCTTTTGGATGATTTTGATACTCAAAGAGTAGTGTGTTACATTTACTATGCTAGGAACAGCTTATATGTATTTATTTATTGTTTTAGTATAATATCTGTTGTAGTATCCTGTGTAAGCTTCTACAAGCAATCAAAAGCTGTTTAGTTTTTGGTCACCTCATTTGTATAGTTCTCATGAAGATTTAGCTGTGTTCTGCCTAGCAAGTGAGAAGATGATTAAAAATGGGGCCTGTGTTCAGCAGGCTTGTAGGTGAGGGTAGGAGAGAAAAGCAGAGAGCAAGAATAAGAGTGGCTAGGATAGTTTCATGTGAACCTGAAGAGCCTTGAAAGGCCCCTTTACTGCAGGGAATGTTGTAGTCATTTTGTCAACAAGGACTTTTTCTGTCTTTTGAGCTTTATTGGCTAGAATTATCTGTACTTTAGTACTGTTGTACTATACATATTGCTCTCAATCCAGTCTCTGCCCAGCCTGTAGCTGTGCTTGGGATTGACCTGACTCAGGTGCAGGAGTTTGCACTTGGCCTTAATGCTCCATGAGGCTCACGCTAACCCACCTCTCCAACCTGTCAAGGTACCTCTGGATCCCTTCCCTTCTCTGCAGCGTATTGACCGCCCTACACAGCTTGATGTCATCTGCGAACTTAGAATCATAGAATAGTTAGGGTTGGAAAAGACCTTAAGATCATGCAGTTCCAACCCCCCTGCCATGGGCAGGGACACCTCACACTAAACCATATCACCCAAGGCTATGTCCAACCTGGCCT